>VDFB02257317.1:0-199025 GCA_007258455.2 Sequoia sempervirens | reverse complement strand
TGTTTGATACATCTTGGCATCTCCAATCTAATATGTCCTTTTTTGTGGGTGAGCTGGAAATATTCTCCATCTTTTTTGGTATTGTGCCATTCTCAAAATGCTTGGCATTGGACACATGATTTTTTTTTGACCTCTAAGGCCTAAATTGCTGACGTGGCACAATGTCATTTTAGGGATGGAGCCAAATTTCCTAGTGAGTTTTCCTACCTACAGTGTGCGCTCAAATTGCTGTCCTTTTTTGCATTTGGAAAGATATAAATTTTATTATATTTGCTAATTCTATTGTGGATACTAATTTTTCTATGCACTCCAAATCTTTGGTGATCTTTAATGTGCTTATGCAAATTCAAGTACAAGATAAAAAATTGCATTGGAGCTTCAACATCTCTAGACTTTGCTAGATCAAATGCCCCCTACATTGTGGCTTGGGTTTTGCCTCATTGCCTTCCCATACTTCACCCCCTCGTCTAGTTTGAACGTGTAGCCACCCGGAGTCTTCACGCCTCTACACTCACAAACCTGTTGGAGAACCACCACTCTGCATCCACCATTGCCAATGAGACATCAATCTGGCTGGACCTCGCCTCCACTGACGTTTTGACCATCAAAGTAGGTGGTTTTCACGTCCATATTGCTCCGCATCCACTCAATAGCATGTGTGGGCCCCTCTTAATAAGAGAAAATCCCGCTGTCAGCACTTGGTATTTCTACACCTAGATCTGCTCAAAACCAAATGTAGGAGGATCTTGAGGAAGGTGAAACGATTGCTCATGATAGGTGGGAACTGATTTACAATGGTAGAAATTTACTAGCTGGTAGGTGGGATAACCTTGATGGGCAAGAGCTCCCTCCTAATAATGGTGTTGCCCTTTCAGCTTAATTGTGTTGGTTTACATTATTTTTAATGTTAATTTATTAATTTGAAGGCTGTTTTCCTTGTGGGGCCGTGGACATATTCGATTTGTGGATTTTTCCCTTGTTGGGGCCATGTGATTATTTTGAGCCTGGTTCTACCAGTTTGACTTTAGGGTGTGATCCCCTGCCACCTGCTTTTTTGAGGATTTGGCTATATGCTTTAACACATTTGTTTTAATATATGGTCTTTTCATTAAAAAAATGAGAATATAATAATTGTGATGCTAGGTGTTCTGAGTCCTATGTTTGAAGACAACTGATTTGGAGTAAATCTTGTGTACAATTGTAGAATCATCAATGATGATCTATTAGTCAATCTCAATGCACATTACAGTTGAATTCATTATAAGAAATTCCTTCTTTTAGACCTAAGGTCCAGTAATTGAGTTAACTTGATGATATTTTTGGCATCTGATTTGTGTTCATTTATGAGAATTTCTTATTTGTTCTAGTGTTTCTCCAAGTTTTGGGAAGAGGGGGATGGGGTTTTAGGGATGGCTGGGGGATGCCTATTAAAATACTACAAAAAGTTAATATTTTAAATTTTAAAATACAAATAAATAAAAAAATTGCTGAAATTTCAAAAAGTGTATACAATGTGCTAAATTTGCAATGAAATTCCATTGATCCAATAATCCATATGACAATCATAAAGACATAATATGATTTTTAAATGATTCTATTTAGGAATGTCAGTAGTTGATCAAAGGATATGCCATACTTACATAAAATAAGAGAAATGCCAACATGAATGTCTTTAAGTCTGAAGATTTTTTAATCAGCAAAGATATGTAGACTTGTAAGTTGTAACCGTTGAGTTTCAAAGGATAAATGTAGAAGTGAGTTTTGGAGTTGCAGACTTGCGGACAGTCTGCTATAGCCTATGTGTGGGAAAGATATAAAAGGGCAAGTATATAACTAGCTGCACAACAAAGTCAGATGTTTTTGTGACTGATCAGAACCTAAACTCCCAAGCTATTGCAGACATTAGAATTTATGGCAGATAGCAGAAACATATATTGGATCTTTTTAGATTTGGGTTTTTTTTGAAGTGTTCTAAAATATGATTGGGAGCGGGGGCTGGAGGGGGCAGTAAGGATGGCCAAGGGATGTTGGGGATGACAGACTGTCCCGAAAAAAGCATACAAAAAAGAGGGATTTCCCCAAACTTTTTAGAGAATTTGGGATGGAAGGGGGAAAACACCCCCAAACAGGGGGGGCGTGGCTGTAGTGTAGGGTATGTGGCCATGGGGAACACTGATTTGTTTCCATTTGTTGTCTTATGATTGAGTGAATACATAATGTGTAGGATTCTTTAGAGAACAACAAACCAATTAATAGTTCCATTGGTGGGGAATGATATCCTGCCAAGTATAAGGCACCTATTTCCAGATAAAAGTCCCAAATTGTTTAAGGTGTAATTATTCCCAGCTGCATGAAAGTTTGGACTTCTATTGGTTTTGGTGTTAAATGTCTTTGGCTTTGTCTAGCAATTGCAGACGTGCATGCTTGTACACACTTCATCTTTATATATGCTTATCTTCTCTATGAAGATAGCATATAGCTAAATTTTTATGACAAGTTAATAATTATGAACTGCTACATGTATCATCCATCTCGGATTATTATGTGTGTATAAATTTGGAACTCCATAAAATTTCTATTATTTAGAAAAAATAACAGACAGAAACCAAAATTTATATGTAGTACATGAATTTACAATAGCAATAAAAAATTCTGGTGATTATTATGCTATGCCTTCTCTATGCAGATTTTCTCTACATTTATATTGATGTGTGCACACGTGAGAGGATTTGACAGACAAGATAGTTTGTTGTCAAAGAACTCTAGTTGGAGATCTTGGGGATCTAACTTCAACTTAAATCTTAAATACAACAATGCCAACAATAATAATCATAAGTCAGCCTTATCATAATCATTACAACTTGGTGATGTTGGCATAAATTATTATTACTACAATCTTGTTCCATTTATTTCTAATTAGGTGATTCCCTTAGTTAACTTGTTTCCCATATGCATGGTTCTTTTATTAGTTTTTTGAAGCAAATAATAAAGCACAATCTATTTCAACTCCCCTTTGTATTCTGGTGTACATGTTTCCTATTTTGGTGTGCATCTTTCAATAATTTTGTTTCTATTTTAATTTCAATTTTTTCTTCCATCCTTTTTAATACCTTCAGCATTAAACCAGGTTTAGATGATTCAAATTATGTCAAAAGCAAGTGCCAAGACCAATTTGACACATACAAGGAGTGCAGGAAAAAAGAGGTATGCACATTTTGTCGTAAATGTTTTTTTGTTGAGGACCTACATTTTGTTCAAAATTTTTATCTTTGTTTGGTGTTTCTTGGAAAGGATATTATTAGGCTTAATAGTTCATTGAATGGTTTGTAAGGATTAACCATGGCTTTTACTTGTAACCAAATTGGGTCCTTCATTGGTATTAAGTTTGCTCATCTTCTTTTATAAGGTTGCTGGTTTCAGCAAGTGTTTTTGTCCATTTGTTGAACATAGCTTCTTTTTTAAAGACGTGACAAGTATGACATTAGTTGCAGCTGTATATTATTCAATGTTACTTTCCGCTTCATATATTTGGTGGTTCTTTGTTTTCTTCACTAGGACAAACTATTTTCTATTTGTTTCTATCATTTTATTTCTTGATATATTAAGAGAATAGTCTATATTCTTTTCATTGAGAAAGTATTTGCATTGTATCTAATAATATAAATCAAATGTAATCAAATAAAAAATATTGTTACTCCTTGCAAGGGCTTAGTTCTGGGCAAAAATATATTTATCACATCAACCATAGATTTGATTATCTAAAGTTAGTATTCTTACCCATTATCTTATTGTTTCAGAATGCAAGCATAGATTTGTTAGTAAGAAAATCAGTTAAGATCAATCACTGACAGATTTAGGATAAATTCCTCATTTAAAAAAACCAAAACTGAAATAACAACTGAACATTCAAAACTGTACGTATAAAACCAGTACAGGGTTCCTTATGAGGGATAGAGTTTCTGAAATGCCGTGTAAATGAAAATGATGAAAAAAATAAAGGGTATAGGTCAAACCAATTAGATAGCAGAGATTGATATGATTTAACACTAGGGTCTCATGAATTTAAACATAGTAATTAACCAATTTGGAGATAAAGTAATAAGAGGGTTGAAAAGTAGACTTCACATTCACGTAAGAAAAATGAGATGGACGAAATCATTTCCCATACAAAGTTTGAATTTGATTTCCTTTACTTTTTAGATATAGCTCAAAGTCTTTTATCCTCTGTACAAAATTTCTACAAAAGTGGCCTCTCCCAAAAATGATGTTTTTCGATACTAGAATTCCCCAATATATAGGCAGCATACCTGTTGGGTTCCCCATGACTGTTCACATTCCTTTATGACCGACTTCACAAATATTTGAAATATAATACATTGTGCTTCATTTGAGTGTGCATGATAAAATATTGCATAAAAGAACAATAGAAGAGGAGAAGTTTATTTAATCATTACATTCTGCCCAAAATTTGACAGTCATTTACAAGTATCAAACATTTTCTTCATTTGAAAGCTTTTCTGCATCACCTTCTAAGTCCGTTGTCTCTTTCTCACTTCTGTAGATTTGTTTTTGATATTCTCTGAATTTGTCCAATGCTTCTTTCATGGCCTCCAAGTCTGGTCCTGCAGAATACTTGAACCTCACATTACAAGATATGTGAAATTTCCATATGTTTGTGGGTGATTGTTACCATTTAACTAAATGCTTTTTGAAATTCTGTCACAATACTTTCAATTTCATGAGTTTGTCAACAGATTCAGCTTCAGGTTTCATTGATTCTTCTTTTATCTATTTGATAAATTGTTCCTCTCAATTTTTCCTTGGAGTTGATAGATCCTTGGTTGCTGTAAAATTCACATGGAATCTTTTTTATAAATACTTGAATATTGAATAAGACACCATGAGCAGCTTCACTGACCTCTTTAAATTTGTGTTTCCCACTTTTCAAGATTTCAATTCAGAAAATTGTGGCCTCGAGCCACTCAAACTGTATCTCGCCCTGAGATGAGTCGAGAACCTGCTTGGTGGCAAGCATTGCTGCATTTCAAAATAAAATTTTGCTATTTCCCTGAGTTGAGGCAAATTCCATTCTAGCAATTGTATTTCTGCATTGTATTTTTCTTTGATTTCCATCAAGGCCTTAAACTCGTCATCAATTTTGTGATATAAAAGGAATGACTCATCAAGGTGCTTAACTCGAAGAACTTGAAGATCATTGACCCAATTTTTCTCATGACACAACTTATTTCACTTGCAGAAGGAAGAGCCTTATTAGCAACATTGATGGTTGGTGGTGGAGGTTTTGCTGCAAAAGATTGTATAAGGCCAAATAAATATTGTACATATGAAGTTGTTCGACTTTTTCCCTAAGCTGTTCTTTAGTGTCTCGGCCTTTCTCATATTTTTGTAGCAACATACCAACAACACTTTGAACATTTTCTTTTATGATTTTATCCCCTTCCTTGTTGGCTTGCCAAGCATGACTGTAGATATCTGATAATCAGATGCTTCCATGTCTTTTTCCTCCTTGTCCCCCACAGGGGTAGCTACCTCTGCAATTCTAATACCTTGAGCATCAGTTTTGATGGAAGATCGAACTTTGGCCTTTTTGGCAATAGGGGTATGAGTGAAGAGAGCCTCCAACTAAGAAAAGTCTTCCTTTTCTTTAAAGTTTTTTCCAGCTAAATTGAAACTTTTGGAATAGAGAAATTCTCTTGTATAGCAGTTCTAGTTTCAATTTGGTCCCTCAAAGGGCTCTTTTTTTGGAGAAGGCTTTGGAGGTGAGGGAGACCTTTGTGGAGGAGGGGAAGGTGATTTTTGTGGAAGGGGAGATGGTGATCTTTATGGTGAAGGGAATGGGGGCCTTTGTGGAGATGGTATTTGAGGGGTTAGATCCCTAGAAGGGGAAGGAGAGTTGTGCAACAACAAGCTTTTAAGAGGGGAAGAATTGGGTGGATTCCTAGGAGAGGGAGGTTTCTAAGGTGGTGTTGAGGGTTTTCCAAGATGAAGATGGAGGTGGAGTTTGTGTCTGTGTTGCTTCTCCTTCTTGGGGACTATAGGAGCATTTGAAGGTGATCTAGGGTTTCTTCTTCTTCCACACCAACTTCTTTGTGCCTTCAAGTGGCTCGAGCCCCGAGTCTTTGACATTTAATGGCTTTATCAACAACTGCTTGTGACATAGGGAAAGAAGTGGGATGGTCTCGCTTTTGCTCAAGTGACCCCATGATCTTTTTCTTCTTCTTCTTGGCTTTCCATGTGCTTTTTCATCCTAATGCTTAGTCATGAGAGGCTTTTGTTGATCACAATTTGTGTACTCGTCGTTTGATTTGACCTCACCTATAGACCAATAAGGGTTTGTCAAATATTTGTTGTTCCTCATATGAGGGATTCAATACCTTAATGTTGTTTGAAATTTCTTTAGGCACATTTGAGATTCCAAAGGCTTGGATTTGGAATGCTATGATTATTCAATAATTTGTATGTCATAGTTCATGTTCATGCTTGTAGTTGGCCTAGAAATCTTCAAGACTTGGCTTATGTGTATACGACAATCCTACTTGCTTCTCCATGAGTCCTCGAGGAATATGCTATTCTACTTTCAAAGGGGTAGAGTGCAATTGAGGCCATCTCCATTTCCATAGTCTTTGCAACTACATAAGTGGGACAAATATAATCTCCAATAACACGTGGGAATTGAATACCTATTCTATGCTTACTAGATAAAATTTTATGCACTTTGGCTAACTACTTGCAAAGTTCCAATAGGACCAATTTATCACTAACATAACTCGGCACACAATAAGGATTGCTAGTATATCCTCCAACTCTGATGCATGAAAATGTGGAAAATTGAATGAACCAATTTCTACACATAGCATGGCCACAATTGCTTGAACTGATATGCGTTTGTTAATATCATTCTCCAACATCTTGATGATGAGAAAAATAAAAACATCATTAACTCTTCTAAAATGCTTATGACTTTGCTAAAGTTCTAGCTGTGGATAATATTTATAAACCAGCTTTTGGTGTGCTCCACTACCCATGATTCCATCTCTTTCTAGTCCAAGGATATTTCTCTTCTTACAATTGCATAGATTAGATGGGTCATGAAGAATTGTTTTGTTTCATTGACTTCTGATAGTTGATTATGCAAATTGATGCTTATTATAGTACCCTAGTTGATAAATTCTTTACCATCCAAGATATTTGTGATAAACATGAACATCCATGGGTGAAAGTCCTTAGCACTCTAGTTTCCTATGACTCTTTTGAGTAAGGTGGTTAGATTATTCACCTTTTCCGCGAATTCACTTCTACAAAGTGTTTTTGGTATCTTGGAGATGGTGGTTCTCTCCTACTTTAACCAACACTTGTTAAGTATTCAAAGGCATTGGTTAGGATTTTCTTCATAGAATTGCTTAGTTGACTCGATTGACATATCCACATACTTGTCAAGGGTGCGGATTCCAAAGATCTCTTCTATTTATGTAGGCATAATCTGGAACACCACCTTGCCTACATTCTTTTGAATCTCCCTAGTATCCCAATTATAGAATAAAGCATAAGTCATCACCAACTCTAGGCTTGTATTGAAATAGGGAAGGTGGTGGCTTGAATGATTCCACCCTCCATTTTGTTGTTAATTCTTCTATTGGTCTTCTTTTCATTCATTCTCATTTAAAACTTTCCAAACTCATGTTCCCAAGAACTATGTCAATAACATTTGTTATCTTTGAGATTAGTTTGGATGGGGGAACAACCCCTTTGAACTCATACTTCATCTTTTGAGGAGATGTCATAGGCCCAAGATTCTTTAATCCTAGAAGAGACAAGAAGAAACAAGTCAATTAGTAGCTGAGTGGGTTTTCAGAGTTAGGATGTAACTGTTGGCATATGGCTTCTAGTGTTGTCATTGATGGCAACCGAAGTCATTATCTCGGTCCGCAGATCAGAATTTGTTCATACCGGCAGGTAGAGTGAAGAACAGTGCACTACCGGAAGTAAGAGTGAAAACAGGGTATCTGGCTAGTAGTTGATCTGTATGCTTCACTGGATTATTATTTTGCGTTGTGGATCTCGGGGAAGTTTGTTGAGCATCTATATTATCTTGTTGACAAGTTTTGTGGTGTCGCATTAATCGGTGTATGAGTTATGAGGTCCAGTAAAATGAATTTTTCTGTTTATTTATTCATGTTGGCCGACTCAGTGCATGTGATGTGTCGTGGATGTATAAGGAGTAAATGTTTAATTGTTTCTATGTTCGAGCAATTTTGTTTTGGGTCCTAGCTATGCTTTAGCCGACTTTGGTGGATGTGCATCATATATCAAATGTGAATTGAGCCGACAGTTGAAGAACATTTTTGTCTTGCTGTAAGCCGACTTGAAGTACTTAAATCTTTGTAGCGGATATATATATGAGTTTGAGTAATTCATTTTAAAAGCAAGTAAGAAGGATTGAGGTGTGTATGTGGGGTACGAAGTGTGTGTGTGAAGAGTAGAGCAGATGTGTGTGAGCGAATATCAGAAGATCTGTTGAGCGATTTTTGTGCAGAAGAAGGGTTTTTGTGTAGCGAAGCAGAGTAGAGCAAGGTAGAAGTGCAGAATTGGACAGAAGGTCCAGAATCCGATCAATGAGCTTAATTGGAACTGATCTCAAGCATTTGTAGATGCTATCTTCTCAGTTCAACTCCTTGTTGTAATCGAAACCTTTTGTAAGGCAGTGAGCCTTCTTTCTTTTGAGCAGTGAGCTCTAGGCAGTGTGCCTGAATGCATGTGCATTCCTTTTCTCCATACGTTTAACAGAGTATAAATTGTGGATTGACCTCCACCGTGGTTTTCCCCTTAACAAGGTTTCCACGTAAAAATCTTGGTGTTATGGTGTTATGATTGTTTGCTTCATATGTTTGCATCTTTAATTTTTATGGAATGTCGTAAATGGTTTAAGAACTGAATTGAAATTTAAATATTGCTGAACACTGATTCACCCCCCTTCCCCCCCCCTCTCAGTGTTTCTTTTGAGCAGTGAGCTCTAGGTAGTGTGCCTGAATGCATGTGCATTCCTTTTCTCCATACGTTTAACAGAGTATAAATTGTGGATTGACCTCCACCGTGGTTTTCCCCCTAATAGGGTTTCCACGTAAAAATCTTGGTGTTATGGTGTTATGATTGTTTGCTTCATATGTTTGCATCTTTACTTTTTATGGAATGTCGTAAATGGTTTAAGAACTGAATTGAAATTTAAATATTGCTGAACACTAATTCACCCCCTCTCCCCCCCCCCCTCTCAGTGTTCCTTGAGTTCAACAATTGGTATCAGAGCATTGGTTCCTCGAAAGAAGTTTAACAGGTTGAGGTGGATCTTGAAATGCAATGGACTCTGGTTGTCTTCAACATCAGCTTTTGGTGGCACTTGATGATCTTGATCAGTCTAAAGCAGAAGTCATCGAATTGAAAGCAAATCTTGGAGATGCTGAAAAATTCATTCAATCATTGAAGGATAAAATCAATGAGTCAAGAGAAAAGCAGAAGGAACTATGTGATCAGCTGAAGCAGAAAGAAAGTAAATGTTTGGAAGATGTTCATCTGAATTAGACCCTAAAAGAAATAACTGAAGAATGTGAAAAGCTTGCTAGAGATAATGCTACTCTAAAGCTTGAGATGGAATCTATGGCGATGAAGCTAACTAAGGAGAGTGAAGAAAGAAAGAAGAATGAGGAGAATCTGACTCAGTCTTTAAAAGAAAAATTTGAAGAATGCAGCAGAGTTAATAGTGGATTCATTCAGTTGGAGATTGAACTGCAACAATCCAGAAACAATGAACAAGAGCTTGAAAGACAGACAGTTATTCTCAGTGATGAACTCACTACTACAAATGAATACAAGGAGAAGTTTAGACTCAGTTCTGCTAAGCTTGATGAGCTGACTAAAGGACAAAAGGATGCAAATGACAAGAGAGGTCTTGGATATGAGAAGGGAGAAAGCTCCGGATCTGAACATAAGGATTCCAGACAAAGAAATCAGATAAACAGAGGCAGAAGGTATCTGGCAAGACAGCCTAATGCTCAAAAGTTTAATGGTCGCTGCTTTGCTTGTAATAAATTTGGTCATATAGCTTCTCAGTGTAGAGGTAAAATGAAATCAACTGAATCATCATTCTCAGGTCAGTGCTTTAACTGTCACAAGTCAAGTGAATGCAGAAATATGATAAACAACTTTCATAGAAACATCAGATGCTATGCATGTAATAGATTTGGGCATATTGCTAATCAATGCAGATCAAAAGGAAATCAATGGAATGAATGGTCTAGACAGAAAAATCCTGTGTTACAATTGCAACAAATTTGGTCACATTGTAAGATTCTACAGGAACAAAAACATGGACAGAAGAGGTCCGGCATACAAAGGCAAAATTCCACAGAAAGATGATAAAGGAAAAGGGAAAGCAACTGTGGAAGAGATAAGAGATCAAATGAAGAAAACATGGGTAAGAAAGAATGATTCTGATGAAGGAAATAAGCCCGCACCGGAAGCAGGTTCAGGTAATTTCTCAGGAAATTGATCTTAGGCCATCGGCCTAGGGGGAGTTTTTCAAGAAAAATCCTTTAACCCCCTGTTAGGAGTTGGCACCGGAATGCAGGAAATTGTCAATAGTTGTGCCAGCGGTTTACAAGTGTATCGATGGTCACTTATGCAAAAATTTGTGAAGTGGAAGGTTCGCAGAAGAATTTTTCCTTTGTTGTTTGAGAAAGCAGAGTACCCGAAACGCCTAGGGCAAAACATTTAATGTGGCAAAAAGGTTAGGTGTGCGAGTTAGAAAATGGTATTTGGAACCCTCATTTGTCACCATGCATTGAAGGAGAACAAGAGAGCCTTTGCAGCGAAATTTCGAAGGAATCAAGTCAATTCGGCGGCGAACTTATCAGGCATTTCAATTGTTTGTTGAAATCTCACTCAATTTGGTGCTCGGTAGAAACTTGTTCGGCATGCAAAGAAAAATGTTGCAAATCAAAGGAATGGTAAATTTGGATGAATATAGCAGTGAAGATTAGGGATGTGAAAAATTTGTTGCCGACCCATGAATTGAAATTGCTTGAAGGAGTGAAGCACAAAAGTTTGGACATTTGGAGTGAATTTCCATATTTTGACAACGCGGAAGTCGTTAGATTTATCTTGAACAAAATGAATGATGACATTCTAACTTTGGATAAACCCTATCCTATTTCGAAAGAGGTGATAAGGAATCTAACTGGTTTGTGCAATGTTGGGGATATTCTGAAAAAGAAGTCGATTCAGAACAAAGAAGTCGAAACCCTAACTGGAGTAACTGGAGATCAGAGGGCTTTGATAATTGCAACAATCAAAGATTTGATAACAAGGTACATTGCGCATGGAATTTCATACAAAATCTTTTTTCGAAAACAGGGAAGGCGCAACCTTGACAGACGCAGTTTACATCTCTCACAAAATGATAATGGAGGATGAAGATTTTGATCTGTGTGGTTTGCTAAAGGATCAATTGATGGAAAATGTGCAATTAACAAAGGAGGCAGATTACCCCTTTAGGTTTGGTACCTTAGTCATATGTCTTGTGATGTATTTTCTGAATTGCTTGCCTTAGATCAGTAATGTTGTATGGAAAGAAGATGTACCGGTTTGTAAACAAATTTTGGAACATTCTAATGCTTTGGGAAACTGTAAGCAAGAATATGCAAATTTCTTTAAGGAATTAGGGAAGTTTGGAGCAATTAGCATTTCTATCCCGGTAAAAGCACTTGAAGTTGGATCTTCTTCCGGTGAGTTGGAGAGAAAGAAAAGAAAAGCTCTAGAGATTGTTGAGTACACTCCTCCGACACTCAAAACCCCTAAAGTTGAAGGAAAAGGTAAAGAGCAAGAGATTGTGGATATACCAAATGAGGAATTTGATGAGTACACTCTCAGAGATGAACCAGAATCAGTTGAACTGGATATAGTAATAGCAGAAGGAAGTAAAGAAGAAAGTATTTTACTCAAAGCAAAGGTATTGCAGCTTGTTCAGGAGGAAGATGGGATGTAGAAGATTGCTGGTATATGGTCTGAGAGACCCTCTTATGAGTAGGATTTGATCGAAAGTACACTGAGTACTTTGTGCACAACAACATCAATTTGGAAAGTTTGCAGAATGTGTTTCTTGAAGAAATGATCGAATGCATAAAGGATGCCATGGTTTATGAGTCTCAAAACAGGAAAGGGGAAGATATAATTTTACATTTGAAGGAGCAGTTCAGGCTATCTCTTATCAAGCTCAAAAGGCAAATGAATGTGTTAAGAAAATGCATAAACACAACAAACAATGTATTCAACTATTGTCTTCATTGGCCTTATGCAGTTGGGAAGTACAAAGATAAGTTGGAGCAGATTGAAACTGAGCTGAACAAAATTGGTCAGGACTACAACATGTTTCAGGATTAGGGTGGTGTAGTCAAGAAGAGGATTCAAGAGTTGCAGTTTGAGCACACAAAAGTTCTGCTCACCAAAAATAACCTTGTGGACACTTTCTGGAAAGTTAAGGACTTAACTGAATGTAGGTTGGAGCAGTTAATTGAAGTTCTGAGGGAATGAGAGAAATTAGAAGAGGCAATCACCATACTAGAATCTCTTATCCAAATCATCAACAAGACATCAAAAAACAACAGCTTGATCATAATCATTGGGATTGCAGTGGAAGCATAGAAGAAATTTCTTCTGAAAATGAAAGATAAGTACAAGTTAATTTTCTGATTCAAGCAGCAGTTGTATGTTCTCAAATTTTGATCCAATTTTTGAATGGGGGAGAGATAATTTTTGAGAGAGTACAACGAAAAATATGCTTTGTCATTGATGTCAAAGGGGGAGAGAGAGCAGTGAAAAATGCCTTATCACTCTAAGGGGGAGTTGTGTTTTGAAATTTTGAATTTGGCAGTGTAATCTTATTGGTTTCGACACTTAGTCATTTTTCACTAAGTGTTGCCATCAATGCCAAAGGGGGAGATTGTTGGCATATGGCTTCTAGTGTTGTCATTGATGACAACCAAAGTCATTATCCCGGTTCGCAGATCAAAATTTGTTCATACCGGTAGGCAGAGTGAAGAACAATGCACTATCGGAAGTAAGAGTGAAGAACAGGGTATCCGGCTAGTATGTTGATCTGTATGCTTCACCGGATTATTATTTTGCGTTGTGGATCTCGGGGAAGTTTGTTGAGCATCTATATTATCTTGTTGACAAGTTTTGTGGTGTCGCATTAATCGGTGTATGAGTTATTAGGTCCGGTAAAATGCATTTTTTTGTTTATTTATTCATGTTGGCCGACTCAGTGAATGTGATGTGTCGCAGATGTATAAGGAGTAAATGTTTAATTGTTTCTATGTTCGAGCAATTTTGTTTTGGGTCCCAACTATGCTTTAGCCGACTTTGGTGGATGTGCATCATATATCAAATGTGAATTGAACCGATAGTTGAAGAACATTTTTGTCTTGTTGTAAGCCGACTTGAAGTACTTAAATCTTTGTAGCAGATATATATATGAATTCGAGTAATTCATTTTAAAAACAAGTAAGAAGGATTGAGGTGTGTATGTGGAGTATGAAGTGTGTGTGTGTGAAGAGTAGAGCAGATGTGTGTGAGCGAATATCAGAAGATCTATTGAGCGAATTTTGTGTAGCGAAGCAGAGCAGAGCAGAGCAAAAGTTTAGAATTGGACAGAAGGTCCAAAATCTGATCAATGAGCTTAATTGGAACTAATCTCAAGCATTTGTAGATGCTATCTTCTCAGTTCAACTCCTTGTTGTAATCGAAACCTTTTGTAAGGCAGTGAGCCTTCTTTCTTTTGTAAGGCAATGAGCCTTCTTTATTTTGAGTAGTGAGCTCTAGGCAGTGTGCCTTCTTTCTTTTGAGTAGTGGGCTCTAGGCAATGTGCCTGAATGCATGTGCATTCCTTTTCTCCATACTTTTAACAGAGTATAAATTGTGGATTGACCTCCACTGTGGTTTTCCCCTAACAAGGTTTCCACGTAAAAATCTTGGTGTTATGGTGTTATGATTGTTTGCTTCATATGTTTGCATCTTTACTTTTTATGGGATGTTGTAAATGGTTTAAGAACTGAATTGAAATTTAAATATTGTTGAACACTGATTCACCCTCTCCCCCCACCCCTCTCAGTGTTCCTTGAGTCCAACAGTAACTGTGTAATTGTTTAGAAAGTCAAAAAGCTTGAGATTTTCACAATGGTAGGATTTTGGGGTTTGATTGTAACTACAAAGGTGTAGGTGGGGTCCGAAAGTCCACATGTAGCTAAGCAGGTTTTTGGGTTTCAATAGTAGGTTTGTAACTGCAATATTATGTGTGGGGTTTGAGATCCTAAAAGCAGGTTGTGAGTGGGGAAGTGGGTTTTGGCTGAAATTTTATAAGGGTTATAGAAAATAATAAAAAATAAAAACCCTAGATGACATCTTGAAAATGAAAACTACATACTTATAATGGGATGAATAGTACTTGGTAAAGTGATGCAAACTTGGGAGATTTATTGGAACGAAGGTTTGCACTAGACATGAAAGTTTAGTGTAACTAGTGTGAATGGATCTTTGGTAGTTCAAGCTTTAAGTCTTTGTACTTGAAGGTGCATTGATGCAATTGGGTTGTTCATAAATTGACTTGAAGATGTAGCTAGCAAAGCTCGCAAGTTGGTAGGAGATTGGTGGATGCACAAGTGCAAGAAGATGCTAAAACACAAGCTATGCAAATGAGGGATGGGTTGCTACTTTTATAATTTCATTTTCGTGTGTGAACAATAAATGTTGCATTTTTTAGTTTATCTTTGGGTTTTCGGGATTTGGTGTAACTTTGTAGGTGTTGCAGATGGACAAGGGAAGTCCAAAAGTCTACAATTGCAAAAGTTGTGGGGTTTTGGGTTTTAGGTGTAACTCAGTAGTGTAATTGCAAAAATACATGAAAGGTCTAGAAACTTGACATTGATTGCTATGTTCAAATTTTTAGGATCTTGTGGGTACTTGATAATACTTACAATGTTGCAAGAAAAACTCTAAACTTTGGGCAAATAAACAAAGTAGGGTTTTGAGGTTTAGTGGTAACCTTGCAAAAAGACTACAGAGGTGTAGAGAAATGTCAAAAACCCAAAAATGAAGGATTTTGCACATGTAATGCAAATTTTTCACTTGTTCCTGAGACTAGATTTACCATAAGATCTCCCAAACATGTTAACAATTTGACCCAACTCTTTTGACATACCCAAGGTCTATGCTAAGTTTGAAATTGAAAACCATAGAATGATTTTATGACTAAGGAAATGTGAAAGACTCTTAGACTGACTTGAAGCTCATAATTTATGTTTTGAAAACTAAATGACAACAAGATTACAAGAATGTTTTCAAAATGGCATGACCATAGGAGAACACTATTATTAGATGAAGATGAACTTGTGTATTCCTTTCCATTTTGGCTATCTCGTATCAAGCTCAGGAATAAATGAGAATTACACAACTGAAAGATATTCAATGAAAGCTTATTCCATTCAATCAAAATCTACATATTTAATAATATGAAAAAGATTCTTTAGTTCATCTTCTAGTGTAGCTATGAAATACAAAAATATAAAATATTATTCTACTACTAGGATTATGTACAGTTTTGCTACATCCCCCCATTAATCAATTGTGGTAGAGTCTACAAATGGTTTTGCCTAAGTGAAAGCTTGTTCTCTTTGGTAGATTTTCAAGAACCAAGATATGGATGTGGTACAGACCTGAGTCTGTTTTCTCAAGTTGAGTCAGCTTTTTATGATGCTATATACCATTTTGAAAGAATACTACACCCATTTGCTATGAAAAAATTCACCACTATTTTTTGTTCTCAAGTGATGGATTTTGTAGAAGTTTGTTCAACTTTTGTATCTGTCACTTCTATGAGTGAAAATTGGAGAACCCAGGCTGATTGTACCTATGAGTAGTCCAAAAGTGTGTCAACTACACCATGAGACTTGAAAATTGGACAATGCTGATTAAGCCCATGAGTAACCCAAAAGTGTGCTGAAGCATGCATTGAATGACCTGATTTTCTGTCAAGTTGAAAATGTGAACCACTTGCCATCCACAATCATGTCAACACGTAAAAAACTACTCTCATGGGAGGAAAAGATGCATCGAAAATGAAAGCTTATGACGATCTCGCTCCATGCATAGTCATCAAAAACAAAAATGAAGTGTGCAACCTCAGGTGTTTAGGTGTTGAGTTGAACATTACTTGCTAGGGTGTTGTGATAAATGGCAATATGTTGTAATTTGCAAGATGTTGCAATGACAAATCCTTGATGGACAATGTGAGAAATATCCAAATAAAATGCTCAAATAACTTGAGATCTACATCTTGATGTTCCCCTCATAAGATGAGAGTGGAGAGCTGTTGGCCTGTTGCAAAGGCCCCTCTAGAAAGAGAACGACATATATGAACTTGTATAGAGATGCACAACTCAACAATGCCCTCTTGGGTTTTTATCACGAGTCTCCATTAGGCCGCCCTTTCAGGTTTTCAACTTAACGGAAAGAGTTTGTAAGCTGCCCTTTCAGGTTTTCAACTTAATGGGAAGACTTTGTAAGCCACCCGTTTAGGTTTTCAACTTACAACTCAAGTGCAAAAGTATAATCAACAAGAGGCAATATCCAGTCCCAAATAATCTATATTGATTTGCATATCTGGCGGGTCTCAGGATGTTCATTATCAATATCCCAATCTGAATGGGAAATCATAGGTACAAAAAATCATTGCTCCTATTAACATGAAAGAGACTAAGTGCATAATTATCATTTGTGGGAATTGAGTGTAACTCTACAATTTTCTTAGTAGGTTGTCACTCAATAGTATAAGTATTAGTATTTGCAATGCTTAACCCATCATCAATTGAATTGACAACATCTGAATCATGAGTAGACAAGCACAAGAAGCTTCCGTACCAATGCTCAACTATATCTATAATGCTGAGCTCATTGTCAATTTAATCGGTAGCAACATCTGCATCAAGAGCAACAACAACTTTTGCATCAAGAGTAGATGAGCTATCATCTAAAATGGTGGATTGGACTCTTGTATAGGATTTTGACAAAATGTGAGCCTCAATTTTCCATTTGGAATGATTTGTCCATCCAAAATGTATATGCCTTGATTTGGTAGGTGGATCTTTGATGTAATATTGTTTTGTACATTGTTGGTGTTGACCACATGATAGACAAAGATGTAGATCAAGATTCAAAACAATCATTGGAGGTATTACCTTGATGTCCACAAGGACATGTTTTGAGTTGTTGGGTTTTAGTGCAAGTTGATTTTGATTGACATGACAACTTGTCAATTTCATAGGACTGACCAACAAGTGAAGATTCAATGCAGCTGTTGTTCAGAATACCTCTGGACACAAATTTGATAGGTTTTGAATATTCTGGCATATGAAAACTCACAACACCTTTATACCTTAGACCAAAAGGATGTTTGTTGGGTTTTATTGTCTCCTAGACACACACAATATGTGGAGATTCAACAATGGGAGGACTAACAGGTATTGTATCCTTGATGGGATTTGACAATACATTTTTTGATTTAGAACCAAATTTTATTCAATGACTTTTTGTCTTTTCTTGCCTTCAATTGCTTGAAGAAAGAATATCAACATCTTCTTCTCTTCAAGTTTTCAACATTGTTATGTGACACAGGAAGGGGCTTAACACTTATCTTAATGGGTTTTTTGTCTTTACCAGCCTTTTGAGTTGAATTTCTTGAAGAAGAAACATCATTGTTGACAACATCTTTCTCCTTAGCTGAGGCATTGGGTGTTTGATCTTGTAATTGATCTTGCAACCTATCAATTTCTTGCTGCAACATCTTGTATTGATTGCAAAATATGGTATCAGCAGATGTATTTGTGATCCACGATTAGGGAGCAGGTACGAGGTCAAAATGCTAGAAAAGATCACACATACAGATTTGTTGGTGGTAGGAGTCGTGGCAGCATTTGGACTGCAAATAGCGTGTTGCAGTTGGTACAGCAGCATGAATGGTGTATTTTTACAGGCGGTGCAGAGGAGTTGTATTTGCCTTAAATCACTTGATAAGGCAATGGGCTTGGCCTTGGTGATGGATTTGGGGTTACAACTGATAGGTATAGTCATACTTGTCATACACGAAATGAGTGATAATGCTGACCTTCTCGATGAATTGATCTCCCAAAATCACGAGCTTCTATTTGGAAAGAGGTGATACAATCACCATGGTTGCGTTCATTCTTTACTGCTCAAAATATGTACTGATTTATTCACCTCATATTTGATCTGACGATGTCAAAAAGTTAATTGAAAATGTGATACACAATTTTGCAATTGTTAGTTTTATGATCAGATATAGAACTCAGAATTTAATCCAAAAATCAGACACAATAACACAGCATATACCCTGGGAAAACCCTCCGCTTGAGGGAGAAAAACCCAGCAACAATATATCACTTATATATTATTCAAGAATCAACAATGTGCTGTACAATAAGGCCGAATTCAAGGCCAAGTAAGAGTGCCAACTCTAGATGCAAAATACAGATTACAATCTGCTCTCCTTAGATATCAAAATCTGCTCTTAGAAATCTTCGACCCGCTCTTGAAGGAAATTCGCACTTGAAGGAAGGATGATCGAACTTGCTTGATGATGAAATGAGAAGAGATGATCTTGTATTTATACATTGCTTGGGAGAGGTCGCACCTCTTCAAGAACAAGGTCGGCCACAAGGAGAATAAATTGCAAATTAAATAATTCAAATATCAAGGGAGGTCGGCCAAGACATGATAAACAAATAAATGAAGTGAAGCGCCTCTTCACATGACAACTAATAAATTAAATAACTGGAAGCTATCATTTAATTTTTCTTCTCTAATTCGTGGCTGGAAGTGACGCCCGAAGCTGCAACATTAACACTCCCTCTCAGCTAGGGAGGAATACTTCTAGCTGTATAAGACATATCACCTCATCATGATGTCAACCACCATGGCTACTCCCATAGGTGGAAAAGAAACATATCACCTCATCATGATATCAACCACCATGGCTATTCCCATATGTGGAAAAGAATCATATCACCTCATCGTGATATCAACCATCATGGCTTCTCCCATGAATGGTAAATGTGCACAAGTGCCCATCACGGAATCACTCAACGTGACGTTCACCATGGCTACTCCCAGAGGGTGAAAAGCACAAGTACAAGAAAATCATCACGAACTTTCTCACGTGACGTATGTCATGGAGTCACACACATGACATCCACCATGGCTACTCCCAGAGGGTGGAAACAACGACTTTCACCTCAAATCTCTCTCACAGAGAGAAATGCATTAAAGAAGATCACTGATGCTGAGACTCCCTCTCAGCTAGGGCTTCATTCTCCACCATACCAAGCTTGTTTCGAAAGTACACAAACTTTATCTTGGAGAGAGGCTTGGTGAGAATATCTACCGTTTGCTCATCAGTGCTGATATACTTCAATTGGATCGCTTTCCTCAATACCATATCTCGGATATAGTGGTATTTGATCTCAACATGTTTAGTTCTGTCATCAAACACTGGATTGGCAGAAAGCTTCACACAGCTTTGATTATCACAATGAATGACAGTCAGCTCCATCGATTGTCCAAACAATCTTGCAAGGAGATTCCGAAGCCACACTGCTTCTCGAGTTGCCACACAAGCTACAATATACTCGGCCTCTGCTGTGCTTAGTGCCACTGAAGACTGCTTCCTGCTACACCAAGATATCATCGCAGACCCCAAATTGAAGCAACATCCAGAGGTGCTCTTCCGATCAGTAACACACCCTTCCCAATCAGAATTAGTATATCCATGTAGCTTCAAGTCCACACTAGAAGAATATCTCAAGCCATACCCAATTGTGCCATGCAAGTATCTCAGGATTTGCTTCGCTGCAACTAGATGTATTTGCCTTGGTTCACACATGAACTGACTAAGTGCATTCATTGCATAGCAAATATCTGGTCTAGTATTGACTAGATACATCAATGATCCAATCAATTGCCTGTACATCGTGGGATCCACCAAATCTGAACTAGCTGTAGCCTCTTTTAGCTTCTGCAAGTTGGTCTCCATAGGCGTAGACATGGATTTGCAATCCATCATACCAAATCTCTTCAGAATGTCAATAGTATACTTCCCTTGACTCAAAATAATCTCATCTGGCTTCTGCATACTTCTAAACCAAGGAAGTAGTGCATAAGACCAAGATCCTTCATTTCAAATTCAGAAGCTAACTCCTTCTTGCATTTGATAATGAGGTGACCTTCTCCAGTAATAATTAAATCATCAACATAGAGAACCAAGATTAATGCTTCGCCATCAATTACCTTGAAGTATAGGTTTGAATCAACATCATTCTTGGAAAAGCCCAAGCTTACCAGGTAACGATCAATTCTTTCGTACCAAGCACGAGGAGCCTGCTTAAGGCCATACAAGGCCTTCTTCAGTCTGCAAACATGAGACTCCTTCCCATGAACCTCAAAGCCATCAGGTTGCTCAATATATACCTCTTCCTCGATTACACCATTTAGAAATGTTGTCTTCACGTCCATCTGGTGTATCTTCCATCCTTTAGATGTTGCAATAGCAATGATGGTCCTGACGGATGTATAATGAGCAACTGGAGCAAAGGTTTCCTCATAGTCTACTCCCTCTTTATGAGAGAATCCTCTAGCCACAAACCTAGCCTTGTACTTCTCAATGCTCCCATCAGCCGCATGCTTGATCTTGAAGAGCCACTTAGAAGAGACAACAGATTTTCCTTCAGGTCTAGATATGATGTCCCATACATCATTCTTGAGGATGGATTGATACTCTTCAGCCATAGCATCTTTCCACACTTGTTGACTAGTAGCTTCCTCAACACTGGAAGGTTCAAACTCAATAATTTGACTCATCAATGCAACGTAGCTTGAAAACTTGTGAGGTCTCTTGCTTTCTTTGAATGTTCCTCTTGGGGCTGCAAACCTTTCTGCCTCCTACATTGTTTGCCTGGCCCAAAGAGGTCTCTTACGACCAATCACAATGTCTGTAGGCCCATCAGTAGGTTTCAAAGGCTCAATTGGATCATCATCTTCTTTAGGATCAGTAGCCTCTCTCTGAATCTCAGGAGTATGGTCAACTTCCATATCCTGAGGAGACTTTTGTTCTTCATTGTCTATCTCCATATGAGTGCCCTTAGATCTCTTGAATGCAACATCTTCAAATGTAACATCCCTGCTGATCTCAATCAACTTCTGACCTGGAATATACACTCTGTAGGCTTTTGAAGACTCACTGTAGCCCACAGAGATTCCCTTCTTGCCAGATGGTTCCAACTTTGTCCTTTTTATCTTTAGGCACATGAACATATACAGGACAACCAAAGATTCTTAAATGACTTACTTCTGGCTTCACCCTTGTGAATGCTTCTTTAGGAGTCATGTTCTCCAAAATGCGGTGAGGGCTTCTATTCTGAACATAAACAACTATCCTAGATGCTTTAGCCCAAAGGAAGGTTTGCAGATCTTGGTCATGAATCATGGCTTTGGCTGCTTCTACAATAGATCTATTCTTCCTTTCTGCAACACCATTTTGTTGAGGATTGTAAGGGACACAAAACTCCCTCTTGATCCCTGCTTCAATGCAAAAGTTACGGAAGCTTCCGGAAATGTACTCTCCTCCGTTATCGGATCTCAGAACTTCAATCCTCTTCCTGGACAAGTTCTCTACCTGAGCTTTAAACTCTTTGAACCTCTCAAGTATTTCCTCAAATTCTTTAGATTTCAAGAAATAAATCCAAGTCTTTCTAGAGTAGTCATCAATAAAAATAATGTAATACAAGAAACCACTCAAAGAAGCAACAGACATTGGACCACATAAATCATAATGAATAAGATCTAGAATACATTTAGATCTACTTTCACTACTATGAAATGGACCTTTAGTATTCTTACCCAATGCGCAACCTTTGCAAGTGCCTTCATGCTCCTGGTTGAGTTTCGAAAGGCCTATGACCATCTTCTCCATGGTTGGTAGTGCTCAAAAGTGAAGGTGAGCTCATCTTCTATGCCAAAGTTCACACGAGCTTGATGAATCATGCAACAAAGCCTGAAGTGGACGAGTGCAAAGTCTGTAGAGGCTCTCATGTCGAACTCCAATCACTCGAGTAGTCTTTGTCATGTCCCCATCCTAGTCAACACAGCTGGTGACAAGGTTAGCCTATCATTTCGATCCTCATAGGCTGACAGGAGTGTGCAGAGGATCATCTGGGGCCGTTGCTCAGTGTTTGGTAGCTCCAGTTTGCAGTTGTGTCAGGTTGGGCCTTCGCAGAATCTTCCAGTGAGCATTTTCAGGAACTTTCTATTTTTAGAAAGTTAGGTCAGGCGGAAGCTGCTATTTCGGGCAGGGCACCTGGTTTAGTCATTCAGCTCAGAATCGACCCAGTTCAGCAGTTGGTTGATTAGACGGAGAAATAAGGAGTATTTAATGATTTATTAAATATTTAATAATTTGACTTTATATTAAAGTCACTTTATTGAAATATTTAAATATTTTAATTATCTGGCTTAATTATAAAGTATTTATTATACTTTATAATAAATTATTAAATGTGACTTAATGAGTATTTTATATTCATTAAAAGTGGACGCCAATAATTAATATTTTCTCCTAAGTCTAAAAGGCGTATTAAATCATTTAATTTAAATGATTATTAAAAAAAGGAGTTGGGTCGAATTTCTTCACAGGCAATATATACCTTCTCAAGGCAAAATCGAACTATCTTGTTTATTATTCAATTTTGTCTTTATTGCTCTGAGCATTGGAGTTTGCAAACCCTAGGGTTTCTGGCAGACGATCGTTTCTGGAGAACGAAAACTCTTCAGAGATCAGGCAGACTGAGGCTGTGAAATACCAGTTGAAGCTTGCACTTGGTGATTTCACCCAGAGATCACAGTTTGGGATTATTGAATTATTTTAGCAGAGATTCACAGAGATCTTCATCTGGCAGTAGAGGCGTATTTTTTAGAGATCATTCATTAGAGACTTGGCACATTTCCCAAGGGCCGTACTTCATTTAATGCTGCTGCTGTACAGGCCGTACCAGCAAGGGCCGTACATTTTCATCAGGAAAAATCCTTCAAGATTCGATCACTAGTCTTTTGGCAGAAGGGGCGCCTAAGGTTATAGAAGCTATTCCTCTGTTTCTGAGTCTGGATACTGAGTATTTGGAGTTGGCCGTACTATTGCACAATTCCCAAGGCGGCTGCAAGGAAGTCAGGTTTTTATCATAATAAATCTGTATCTCATTTATGTGTTGTTCTTTTCACTTGTAAACCATCTGGTAATGAAATATAGTGAAGCGCCTACCTTTGTTGATCAAGATCTATGATAAATTTGAGTTCTAGAATTTATTTGGAATTTATTTGCATTTATTAGCAAAATCGCATTTTACATTATTTGCCTGAAAATACAAAAAATACAAAAATCACAAAACTTGCAAAAAAACCTCAAAACATCAGTTAGGGTTTGAATCGAGAACCACCAGGGTTCTGACAGTCTTGATACTTGAGTTCTTCGGCCATGCAAGAACTTTGCCTTCTGAAAATGCAACTTGGTACCCCTTGTCCTCCAAGGCTGAGATAGAGACAAGGTTCCGCTTGATACCCGGAACAAATAGAACATCACTCAACTGCAAGGAAATGCCGGAATCCAAGTGAAGAGAGGAGGTCCCAACTCCTTTCACAGAATAACTAGCATCATCTCCAATAATGACTTGAACACTAGAATGTCTCTCCACCAAATCAGATAGATGCTCTCTAAATCCGGTGATGTGGCGAGAGGCACCACTATCAATCAACCAAGTATTGTTGTCGGTAGGCACATTGCTTGATAAAGCAGAATAGAATAGAAAACCACTTGAATCCTTCTGCGGAGAGATCTCACCCACATCTGCAATAGTAACCTGCTGCTTAGGTTGGGTTGGACAATCCTTCGCATAGTGACCAAACTTGTCACATCTAAAACATTGAATGCGGGAGAGGTCCTTCTTCTTCGATGCAGGAGCACCATCTGATCCTTTATCTCTATTCCTCTTGAAGTATCCTTTCTTCCCTTCTTTTCCTTTCTTCATTCAAGGAATCAGTGCGAGATCAAAACTTCCTAAGTTTGATCGATTGAGAGCTGATTGTATTCAAGAAGAATCAAGGTTACCATGTTAGTTTTATGATCAGATATAGAACTCAGAATTTAATCCAAGAATCAGACACAATAACACAGCATATACCCTGGGAAAACCCTCCGCTTGAGGGAGAAAAACCCAGCAACAATATATCACTTATATATTATTCAAGAATCAACAATGTCTTGTACAATAAGGCGGAATTCAAGGCCAAGTAAGAGCGCCAACTCTAGATGCAAACTACAGATTACAATCTGCTCTCCTTAGATATCGAAATCTGCTCTTAGAAATCTTTGACCTGCTCTTGAAGGAAATTCGCACTTGAAGGAAGGATGATCAAACTTGCTTGATGATGAAATGAGAAGAGACGATCTTGTATTTATTCATTGCTTGGGAGAGGTCGCACCTCTTCAAGAACAAGGTCGGCCACAAGGAGAATAAATTGCAAATTAAATAATTCAAATATCAAGGGAGGTCGGCCAAGACATGATAAACAAATAAATGAAGTGAAGTGCCTCTTCACATGACAACATATAAATTAAATAGCTGGAAGCTATCATTTAATTTTTCTTCTCTAATTCATGGCTGGAAGTGACGCGCGAAGCTGCAACATTAACAGCAATAAGCATGAACCCATTTTAAATAGAATCTTATTTGGAAATATCTGCAATGACCCAGATCTTGAACCAATGAAATCAAGGTACCAAATTCGTCTGTCCGCAAATGAGCACCAGGAACTGAAGAATCTAAGGTCTATAGGATACCAAAATGAAAATATTCACTAAAAAATCTTTCTGCAAGGAACAACTACAGGTAGTAGTGGTTAGCCTACAGGAAACCCTAAAATTAGCTACAGATTGCATAAATTATTGTGGAAAGTTGCAAATTCAGAGCAATTTGGATGCATTGGCAGCAAAACTAGATCTGCTGGTAAAACAGGGGTTTTAGTTGAGGCGACTCTCACAGTAACAATTACAATATCTACTTTAGGAGCAAAGTGTGAGGCAATAAGATGGAATATAAGGGAATTGCTATGGAAAGTTATCGGGAATAATGTGCTGAAACATATAAGACAATGCTGACAAGGGGCATCTTATTTTAAGCTGGAATAAATTGCACATTTAAGAATGAATTAATATTCAAAATAAAAAGTGAATTTGCTAAAAAATTCACAATATAAACCTACACTTCTTCATCCTTCTCCTTCACCAAGAGCTCTGATACCAATGGCAGGTCCTGGAATAAATGGTAATTACACAACCAAAAAATATTCAATAAAAGCTTATTCCATTCAATCAAAATATACATATTTGACTATATGAAAAAAACTGTTCAGCTTTTAGTGTTGCTAGGAAATACAAAAATATAAAATTTATAACCACACACATATGAAACCTAACCCTAACCATCCCTTGATCTTATTAGAATATAAATCTTAGGGTTAGGCTTCTTTTATAGAATGGACTTGAGAAAGCACACATGATAACCAAAAGGGTTTCATGATAATTGTCAAAAGTGACTCAAGAAGTATGAGCCTCCAAAAAACTGATGCTAACAGCCTGAAATTGCGCAAATCATAATCCAAATTGGATCATTCATTTTGATGTACTCATTCATGGTTTGTATGACCAATGATGTGCTCAAGATGTTACACTTAACTCTTAAGGCAGGTAAAACAGACAGGGAGGATGTGCAGGATTTAGAACATAGTTAATGAAAGACAAGGGAGGTTCTGGAGTGGTATGGATCCCCAGAGACCTTTGCAACAATTAGAAACAAGGATAGGTGACATATTTGACACCTGCCGAATTTTTCAGGTATACTTTAGTATTTACCTCTGTGGCAGACAGATATGCCACTTGCTGAATGTTGCACAATAGTATCTTAGTGGGGAATGTGCAAGGTTAATTTTATACTTGCTGAATGTTTTAGACTGATATGTCACCTGCTGGCAAATTTGTTAAATGCAACAAAGGTGAAGAACATAAGTATGTCTATTTTTCTACTCATGCAAAAGTGTAACTATACTCATTGGGGTCATGTGAAATCATCTAAAATTGTAGAATGCTTGTACAACTGAGTGTAAGAGTGAAGTAAGTTGTCTTGAGTTAGTTTTAGAGAAGGGAAAGCTTGTGAAATCATTGTACTAGTGTTGTGAAAGCCCCACAATGTTCTTGGAGCTCTATAAGAGCAATTGGTTTATACTTTTTATTGATTTTGGTTGAGATAAGGAGGTGAAAGACCAAGTTGCTGAAGTTTCCCTATATTGGGTTTCTCCATGATTGTGTTTAACTCACTTTGTGTGATTGTTTTTGTTTTTAGTTATTCATTTGCCCAATTTGATAGCATATGGCTACTGTTATAATTTCCAGCACATAGATAGCTTCACAATTCTCTGTTTGCTTTAAAGAATAGTACTTAAGTAACAACGTAATTGAGTTCATATTGTGTTTGTATCATGTTTCATATGCTAATATTTGTATTGGTGAATTGGGAATAAATATCTCCTGTTTATGGATCAAAACATGCTTGAAGAGAAAGTCAGCAACCTTTGAAGCATTTGTCTTTGTCCATAGCATAACTTTTCCATTGTGGAAAACCTGCATACCACTAAGGAAGTCAACAGAAATGAATTCCCATGGTTGTGAAGGCACTAGTGTTCGTTGATATGATTTAAGTTTCTGATTGGAAGGCCTTGAATGACTGTGGGAGTGATGGCGAACGAAATACTCAACCTGATTTTGCATAGAAGACCAATGAAAGAAGTATTGAAGATGTGCAGGGTTTTATGTATTCCAAAATATCCATAATAGGAAGAATAATGAGTCTCCTTTAGCAGAAGATGGTGATAAGAGTTGGAGGAACACAATAATGAGTGAGCTTATACAACCTTGAGGCGGGTTTGTCATGAATGACCTTGTTTGTGTTCTGGACATAAGTAGCTAGATGTTTGATAAAAATGTAGCCTTCATACCAAAATATCTTTTAGTACTTGAGGGTGTAAACAATCACTTTCTAATAGTCTTTTTGAAGAGAAAACAACTGTGAATGCCTGGCCGATTTGTTCCTGACAAAAGGTTGACCTCAATTGCCCCTATGTGAGGGCTTGACCATTCACATGAACCTCAACTATCATTCTTTTTGATGTGCTTAATGATTGCCATTGTGTATTGAAGCATGCCTCCAGATTGCGAACCCAAGCATCCAACTTGTCTCTATCAATCTTTCCATCAAAGTAAGGATTATTAGTGTTTGTATGGGCGGGTCGATTGAGATGAGACTCATTTTTTTGTCACTTGTCTTGCAGCTCTTGTGCAGTTAGATCAATTTGAAATTCTCTACTTGGACTATGTATGATATTTTTCAATTAAAAATAGAGTCCAAAGGAAAAACAGGCATCAAGTGTGATACCAAGAAAATAAAGAGATACCAAGAAAATAAAGAGTCCAAAGGAAAAACAGGCACCAAGTGGGATACCAAGAAAATATATGCACAATAAAATAAAATACGAGGGGCATATGTAAAAATTCAGGATCCGCTTTTTACTTAGAATAACATGATCTATAGGAGATAATGAAGATTAGGTGATTTTTTAGTGACTAAAAAAATATAAGGTGATCTTTTAGTGACTAAAAAATTTACTTGTCTTAATTTAAAGAGCTTTCAAAATTAAGCTTCATCCACATTTTCGAAGTATGATCCTTGCAATGCCTTTGAAGAGACTAATCATGTAACAATTTAAAGACAAATGCATAAATATTCTTTACTCCCTACTAAAATAAAAAATGCATTAACTATTATAATTCCAATAAAAATACATAGACCTTGTTGAAATTACAATCTAGGGCAATCACACATGCTGAAGCAAGGTTTTATGTGAATTCTACATGAATGATGGAGAACAAGTAAGAACATAAACCAAATTCTTCTTAATTGTCCAATTCACTTATGATTAAGATACACATAAGGGCTCTCTGGACAAGGCCAATCACGTGCAAAGTGCACCAAAAATTGGGCATGTAGGTTACACATCAGTCAGTTTAAGATACATACATTCAGAAAATCTCAAGTGGATTGAGCCCATAAGAAACAAATATCTACAATAGACATTTATTAAGAGAGATTTATCATGTGAATAAGTATGGTGGTTATGGAACATATTTCCTAGTTCTTACAGTTTTGTAAAAAAATCTGGGGCACATATATATCCGGTGTCAATGGTAGCAGTCTGATTGCTGTTAATCAAATATAAGTACTTCTTGTTGTAGATGTAAAAAAGCATACTTTTTCTGGCTATGGGTAGTCTGGAAGTGCTGCCAAATCAGGCCATGACTCGAGCCTTTGCCAGTGATGATAAGCTCCCTAGGACTTGCCTCTGAACCACAACCTGCAGGCAAAAGCATACCTTTTACATAAAGATGAGCTGGCTATTAAATTTTCAGTCTTCTCCGAATCTAGTTGGCAACCATCACTCATTGGGAAATGTTTTTTAGTTATATTCAAATCCAGTTGGCAAATGTAGTTTGTAAAGGTAAGTTCCTCAATATATTGCATCGTCAACACAAAAGATTCAGATGCATTTTTTATTTTTTACTGTTATTATTATTGCAAAGCAAGCTTAACATGATTGGCCATATTGTGTTGATCTAGAAGATATTATTTATGAATTGCTTGAGAAAATGATTTATATGAGTATTGCATGTATTGTTGAATATTTGGCAAAAGATTTGTAAGGATATATTACCTAATGCTTGACAAAAATCTTATAAACATGTTTTCTTTGTAACAGAGGGAGATTAGACTCGAGCAAAACAGGAATAAATCCTTCTTTAGTTGAAAGCTTTTCATTCTCATATTTGTCACAGTAACTGTTTGAGCTTGCTAGAATTTTAAGTTCATCTGTGCAGATACTGCAGCATAGGATCAGATAAGAATGTACATCTATAAATATTTGGATCCCAATTGGATTTCGACAAAAAGATATTTCAAGTTTTTTGTTTCATCAAAAATATGACACGCCAAATTGTGAGTTATCTAATTGCAATGAAGAAGTCATGGCTTAATAGCATGCCTTTTTGCAGTTGTAAAGGTACATTGAATTTGCCATATTTATTTGTGGTTATTTCTACATTTTTCTAATTACATCTCTGTTGAGAGTCTCCTGAAAGATGTCCTTGCAATAATAAAGTAGTACAAAACCACATATTGTAAGATTTTGCTGGTTGGGAGTTTACAGGGTTCTTTTCGCAAATGCTTTGCAGTTTCTTGTATACTTTTGACTAGTAAATATGTTTTAAGAATTCCTGCTAAAAGAATTGCTTCAAAACTTTAATTTATTTTTTGCCTATAGAGTGATTAGCAAGTTCATTTGCAATGGAAAAAGCTTTACAAAAGCTTCTTGGATTGTGAATGAAGGCCCACATTTTTGTGAATAATACCATATTTTAGTTCCTTGTGGCGTGAAATAAACCTTCATCTAATCTTTTAGTTGCATTGGTCTAAATGATGAAGAGAGTTCTTGATTCATTCATTTACTGTATTTTCTATTTTTTAAAGTCTAGTGAACAATCTTTGCATATAATTCCAATTTTCTTCTGGAGCGCCTTGCAAATCCATTTGTTCTGAGAAGTAGCAATCCATAGTTTTCAGTATGGCCAAAATCTCTGCTATCAATGAGAAGATGGTATATATATATATATATATATATATATATATATATATATTTGACTTTAGTACAATAGGATTAGGTCCTGTAGTTAAATGCTTTTTTTCTTTTCTTTATTTTTGCCATAATTGTTTGATCCTGATAGAATTTGAAATTTGTGCATTAATCGAGGATGCTAATACGGATAATAATAAATGACAACAGCAGAAGATCATAATATATATGCTTTTGTAAACGTTTTTGTCCAAATTGGAGATAAAAAATTGCTATTTTCGATTTGTTGAACAGGGAGCAATTGAGTGCATATATAGCTTATTGTAACGATCATCTCAAGGCTTAATAGCAAGTTTGCTGCTGAGATGGAGCTGCAAAGTTGCATTGAATTTACTGTTGTACCCAAAACCAAAATTTTTGCTTCACTAAGGCATTTTGCTTAATTGAGTCTTAACCTTGTTAAAGTGATGTCAGAAGGTCGTTTTTGGGGTTTTCAAATATGGAGTTGGTGTCAGTGTAATGTCAATCTGTTACTGAAGTAATTCAAGGAAAAGTGAAAATCTGAACGGAAATCACCAAAATTTTCTATCTCTGGAGAAGGGAGCACATTCTCAAATGGGCGTCCTATCTTTTAGGGGTCCAGATCCTGTTTTTAGGGTTTGTCACCTTCAACAAACATTTGTCCGGCATCACGCTAGCTTCGCAGTGAGCTATCAAGCCTGTCAAACGGACCTGTTTCGAGCAAGTTGTGGAAGGTATAGCGCAAAACAAGGCGAAAGCGAGAATTGGCTAACACTGGAGAAAAGCACAGCTTTTGGAAAAGGCGCCCTTCTTTTTGAGGTGCCAGATGAAGGATTTTGACTGAATGCCATCCAAGATGTTTATCTCACTTTTGTTCAAGCTTCGCGACACATCCGTCAGTGGGTGAATCTAAGTTGTTGAAGTCAGTGAACCGGAGGTCAAACATAGGGTCAAATCTTAGTCAGAATATCGAAAGGAAAAAGCAAAAGAGCACATTTTGAGAAAGGCGCTTGAGCTTTTGAGATCTTTAATGCTTTCTTTTTGATGATTTCAGATATTCAATGTGTCCGTGTTACGCTCAACTTTTCGTTGCCTGTCTCTGTCAGATCAGAAGATGATTCAGCAGCTTGCAGTCAGGGTTTTAATGTTATTTTGGTCAGTTCCAAAATGGCTAAGTCTGGTGGTAAAAAGAGCAACTTTTGAAAAAGGCGCCCTTGATTTTCACCCTTCAGATGATGTTTTCTGGAAAAGTGTGCCTTTGCAGCTGTCGTGCAGAATGAGGTCAACTCCGCGGTGAACCTGCGATCCAGTCCTGAAAGTTGGTAAATCAGAAGTTATGAAGGATTTATTTTTCCCTTCGTTCGAGATGCAGATGTCAAAATTTGACTAAGTCTGAGGAAAAGCGCAGCTTTTGAAAAAGGCGCTTGGATTTTTGGGCCTTCAAATGTCAGTTTTATGGTTTCCAGTCTCAAGATATCTTTTGATCAGTTCTTACTTAGCTCTGCAATGCACCTGTCAGCTAGTCAATCGGAGAAGTCAGTCAACCAGTGTCAGAGGATGAACAGAGGTCCCGACAGAGGTTTTAGCTTAAATTTTCATGAAATTTGGCTAAGTCTGGAATTCGTCTTAAAAGTTCAAAGTTGGATTTTCGAAAGAGAGTTGAATGGACGCCTTAACTTGAGTTCTGACTACAGTTAGACTAAACGTTTTCTGGGTTGTCATCTTCAGTTCATATATTGGCATGTTGAGTGATCTTTCAGTTCGCATGTCGAGTTAACTAGTTTGCATGTTCACTTAACTGAAGATTATCAGTGAATGTCAACTGGAGTCCACATGCATGGCGAATTTGGTTGCAATTGTGAGGATTTTGTGAAGATGGCGCTTCATTAAGTGTCAACTGAAGTTCTAGAAGGGACGGCATGAATGGTGAAGCATAAATTAGTGAAGTATGGTGCATTTGAGTGTTAACTGAACTTATCAAAAGGGTCGCCATATTTAGTTTTTTTTTGATGAAGCATAGATTAGTGAAGTATGGCGCATGGAGATGTTAACTTCAGTTATCAAAAGGGTCGCCATATTTAGATATTTAGAATGATGAAGCATAGTTTTGTGAAGCTACGCCCTTTACAAAGAATGACAACTTAAGTTCCAAAAGGGTTGTTATTTTTGGAATTGAATTGAAGCATAAGTGTGAAGTTGGCGCATTCATTGAAGGCCAACTGAAGTCTTGAAAGGGTCGCTATTTTTAGAATATTCATTGCATGAAATATGGCGAATTCTTGATTGCTAACTTCACTTATCAAAAGGGACGCCTTAGTTCAAATTTGTGAATCTAAAGCAAGTGTGAAGATGGCGAACTTGATATAGATTGCTAACTGAAGTCAAAGTCGCATGAAGTGTTGAACTGAAGTATTGAAAGGCAAACCCTAATGCATGGCGATTTATTTAGCATATTCGAGTTTCAGTTAATTGGAATGAGGTCCAATCAGAAGCCAAGCGCACTTTTCATGGATTCCTTGCCTTGTGCGAATTTCATAAATGAAAATCTATATATTTCAGTAATGGCGTCCATTATTTCATCATCTTTAGCTTCGAAGTTCATATTCTTCTTGAGCGACCAGCAAGCTAAAGGTGCTACAGGTGTCCGAATTCAGCGTTCTTCATAGCAACGAGTTCAGATTGTTCAGAGGAAGGCGATTCTAGACTTTATTTTCACTTTGCATGCAGGTTTTATCAAGTTTCAGAGAAGAAGTTGGCTGATTTTTCAGAAGCAGACAAGCAAAACTTTCTATCTTCTGTCTTATTTCTTCTATTTCTCACCTTAGGTACTTTCTTCGCATGTCAAAGAAATTCAACACATATTCAGAATCTGATCATTTGGGTTCGCATATTTCAGCATTTGCAGCCAAACCCACGTCTTAGATTTTTTCGAGGAAATCGCCCCGTAGTCTTCATTTTGAAGCTCTGTGCTTTTTTCCGAGAATTTCTTTGCATGTGGGCTTGAACACATTTTTTGAAATTAGGTTATGGGTTTGTTCGAATTGAGTTGTGCACAAACCCATGTTCCGAAAAAACCGAAAATTTCTTTCGTCGAAGCTATTTTTAGCCTTGTCGAGGTTTTGAAAGTTCTTCAGAGTATATTCGACTTCTGATCAAAGTCCTCATTTTCAAAATGCAGTTCAATCTCATTGATTACAAGGTGAAATCAGCTCTTGCTCATAATTTCATCAAGACTTCAGATACAGACCTGAATCATGTTTATCCAATGGTCAATCTGAGCAGTTTGGAGGGTGTTAGCAGCAATTCGTTGAGGAATCTTGAGCGTTCTGGGTTACTGGCAGCAGCATCCATTCCTGTTACTACTTTCGATCTTGAGTTCGTTCTTGCTTGCATCAAGCATTATGACTCATCTTCACGTCAAATCAGATCAGTTGACGGGAGGGTTGTTTGCAGTATCAAACCAAAGGACATAGAGAAATGTTTTGCTATTCCTCCTCGTTCAGATAACTTTACTGTGGTTCTTGAAGCTTGTGAGAAGATATGGGATGCTGATCCAACGTTCGAGAGGAAAGTGGCTCGAAGTGGCTGAAAGTTCGAGACTAACATGCCTAGAAGGTTGGTCGTGGTGAATTCAAAGACGAAGTTGTCTGTTTGATAACTTTACTCGGTAGAGTTGCCCGGTCCGGATGCTAGCACTTTCCGTTCATGGATGTTTTACGGATGCGAATTCTTGATGGTATAAAGCGTTTTGATTGGGCTATGTTGATTAGTGATTGCTTACATCAACAAATTACTAACTTTTTCAAGCATCATGAGTTTCATATGATATCCTATTTGGTTTACTTGGTTGCATTTCAAGGTAGCTTCAGGCTTCTTAAAACTAATGGCACTCTCGGTGTTCAGCGTGTTCATGAGTATTATCCTCAGTTGGAGTTCTCTCAATCTGAGCAGGACTTCCGAGCAGTGAACGACCACTTTTCTATGAGAACCGTTAGAGATCTTGATGACGAGATGCACATTCGTATTTCTGCCGAGGCCAAATCAGCGATGGAGACTTGGGCGGATTGGTTTATCCAGTTCCCTACTTTCACATACATCCGAGTTTATGGATATGTTGGAGAGCCCCTGATGTTGCCAAGGTATCCGTCAGACAAGATTATCTTTATGGAGTTCCTCAGACAGATGCAGCATGTCCATTTCTTTCTTCGTAGTCGTCATAAGACTGCGGCTAATTTTCCATTCACATTGGGAATTTTCACATGCAATGCGGCAACAGATGCCAGGTTTATGTCTACCGAGATAGAAAGGTTCAAACTCAAGACTTATACTGAGAGGCGTTCCTATGATCCTCTCGGTCATTATGCAGATCGGTTAGAGCGAGGGATTGCACATACGCCGCACTTGAAGATTTCTGGGCTAATTGTGAAGATGAATTCGAGGTTCGTCATTGTCATTATTGTAGACTCACTATCGGTCAGCTCTCTGATTACCTATCAGAAGATGTTGATGGTCTATCAGATGATGATGGAGAAGTTCTTCTCAATTCATATGTCAAAGATCAAGTTGCTCGGCAGCCACTTCGCTCACCGGATTGGTATGCTAAGGAGAATATTTCTATCAAAGAGGTTTCCAGATCAGTTATCAAGACTAGCAAGTTGTTCTTGGAGAGCAAACGGACGCGAAAGTCAGTTCCTGTGACAGAGCCGCCAAAGGATTTCTCTTCATTGCCTTCTACTTCTAGGGCAAGACCCAGAGTCAAGGCCATTATAATACCTCCTGAAGGGGTTAGACTCAGTGGAAACACGGGGAAAAGAGCTACTGGTAAGAGGAAGCAGAAACAAGTTGAGAATGTTCCTGAGGTTCCAGTAGAGACTGTTATTCAGGCTGAGCCTCATATTTCACCTCCTAGTTCGCCTCACATACAACCTATTGACATAGATTCTGAGCCTGAGACACCAATTCAAGCAGGATCGGAGACAACTGAACCACCACAGGTTGATACATCAGGGACAGTCTCTCCTCGAATTGAAAATATTGTTCAATCTTGTTGGCTTGAGAAGTCTTTGGGAAGACAGAGGCGTGAACCTTCGTACAACCTTGATTTATCTGAGTTCGGTGAACCCTATCAGAGAAGATCGAACAAGAAGATAAAGAAACAAGTGCATATTGAGAAGACTCCAGAATCAGAGATTGTTATCGAAGTTGCTGTTCCTCCAGAGGGTAAGAGCTTAGATGAAGTCGAACTTGGTGACTTTACATTCACTAAGGCAAATCTTGGCAGGACCACTAGAGAGACAGATGTAACTCTTCTTAAGATTGTCACTAATAATCTTGAAGAGCGCATCACGAAGGATGGAGAAGATAAGGCCTTACTCAAGGCTGAAAATAGTCAACTTCGTCAGTACATTTCTGATCTTGTTCATGGAAATCCGAATAGAGCACCTGTTCTTCCTCAGAGTACACCTGCAGAACAACGAAAACTGGATCAGTTAGTCAGTCATGGCAGACTTTTGGACAACTGGATTGATAGTTTAGTTGCTGCTGGTCGGTGTCTTCTTGCAGATATGTATCAGTTGAGAAGTGATGCACATAAGCTTCGTCAGGGTGTTCAGTCACTTGAGATCGCAGTTGCAGAGAGTTTGGCGAAGGATCGTGTTCTAGTATCTCAGTTGTCAGTTGCATATGATGCTTTGGAGTTGATCGAGGATCAAGAAAAAGTTTTTACTTGGAGAGAGCAGCACCTTCTCAGGACGAAAATATGTGAGAAGATTTCTACCAAGTTGTTTTCACTCAAGGATGATGTGGTTGGAGTACTTGCACTTGTTAGCGGTTTCGTTGTTCAAATTCCGTGTCATTATCTTCATTATCTTCTTGAAGATGGCACGTATGTTGAGTTGGACAAAGTACAAGCAGAGTTCGAGAAGCTGATTCGTGACAGCCTTGGAGGTGAACCTATGGCGCCTAAATTAGAGAATGTTTCAGTGATTGCAGCCAGTCTCAGGAAGGCGACTGAAGAATGTAAAGATGGCATGCACACGATCACAGAAAATGGCAGAGAACTGAAGAAGCAGACTGTTGTTTTGAGCAGTGTCAAAGTGCCAGATGACAAAGAGATCGATGAGTTCTTGGTCGAAGCGTTAGACCGAGTTGACATGGAGTGATCTGCCAGTTGGAACCTGCAGTTAATTTCGAGGGTTGAGTCATGAGCAGCAGCTAACTCGACTTTCAGTCTTGAGTTTACTTGCTGACTTAACACATGCTTATCTCATCCTTGGAATTATCAACACAGAGTTAGGGTTAGGTTTCTAGAATCAAGGTAGTGTCCAGCTAACTTGCTTTTAAATAAGGACGCATGCTTGCACATGGTCCATTTAGGTTATTTGTACCGTTAACTAATGGTAGCTTTCCAGTTAACTGCATAGTTTACTTCATTAGGGTTTAGCAATAATCTTGCATGCATTTGCAGACTGTAGTTAACACAAGGTGATTTTAGGGTTCCCTACACCTTGATGTATATAAATAAGAGTTTTGCTCATTTGTAATTAACTTTCGCTTGAGAGAGAAATATATGCTGCGCCTACCTTGCCCTCAATATTGCTCTTTTGGTATTTGTTCATGCGTCTTTGCTATTACAGTTAATTGTTATGCCACATAGGGTTTCATGCGATTGTGATAGTGAACTCTTTCCATAGTTTAGATAAATCTGTTTTGTGCATCTTTACCATTACATTTAATTGTTATGCCACATAGGGTTTCATGCAATTGTAATGATAAATCTGTTTTGTGAACTTTTACCGTTATGATCAAGTGTTATGCCACATAGGGTTTCACGAGATTGTGATGATAAATCTGTTTTGTGAGTCTTTACTATTATAATTAAGTGTTATGCCACATAGGGTTTCATGAGATTATCATTATTATTATTATTATTATTATAAATCTGTTTTGTGCCTAATAAACTGGTTCAGATTGAGATAATAGTTGCGCCACCTTGCCTTCAAGTAGAGAATCTGGATCCGTTTATCATCTGATAGTCATAACCTTGCTCCGTTTTCTCATGCTCTGTTTTCTTGAGGGAACTGGATAGAATTTAAGTTATTAAGTTTAGTTGTAGTTAGTGAATCTGCGAAACCAGAGAAAATTCTCAGTTGCAACGTATATAGTTTTCGAGAAAGCCTTGTACCTCTACAGCTGAAACAAAAAGACAGGAATTAGTTTAGTTTATTTCCCTTTGCAGGTATTTTTGTCAAAGCACAACGAGGGAGCTTCCCCTCCTAATTTGAAGAGCACTCATTGCGTAGTGTGCATAGGCTGTACGTACCAACTCTTACTCCAGAGGTGTTAGTTGTTACGCCAACACAAGCCATCCAACGCAGTTCCTAAATCCAACACAATTTCGGAATCCAACACAGTACATGAAATCAAAGAAGAAGTTGAAGTTAAGCAAGAAGAACCTATGATTCAACTAGAAGCGATGGGTGATAACAATAATAACAATAACCGCAATCGGAGACGAGCACCCCCGCTGCCTTGGGGTGATCAAATTGGACCTTTGGCTTTGGAGGAAAATCATGAATTACCTAAGGGGTCGAGGAAGCACTTTCCACGGTTTCATGGTGATGGAGCTCAACATCTTGATGGTCATATTTTTGCCTTTTAAACAGCTTGCGCTATTCTGCATGTGGCACATGAAGACATTGTTGTACATCTCTTTGTTGAGACCCTTGTGGGAAATGTTGCCGAATGGTTCAATCATCTGGAGCCAAGCTGCATCACAAACTGGGCAACTATGAGCGAAAAATTCCTGGCAAGATTCAAGCCAGCTGAAGACAATCACCAGTTGTTCGCCCAACTTTCAAATTCAAAGATGGAGGTCAACGAAGCAATGAGGGAGTTTGTGGAAAGGTTTAATTGCCTGGTCACACATCTTTCACATACACTCAATCCGTCACTTGAAATCTTGTTGAGCAGTTTCGTCAACGCTCTTCCATCTGAGATAGCCTTTTTCCTCAAATCGGCTAATGAAACAAAATTAAAGAATGCACAGTAGGGTGCCATAGAGATTGAGGACAAGCTGATTACTTCTGGAAAATGAAGGGAGATGTTATCAGGCCTTTGGTTCAGAGTTCTGCAAACCTACTGCCACAAAAGGTTGCCAACGAAATGACTATTCTCAAGAGCCAATTGCCCACACAGCCTACACTGCCTGCTCAACTTGCACCCCTTGTGTTGCCTGCCCCACAACTGTACCAACCTCCACAACCATACCAACCTCAACAACCATATCAACCAAGGAGAAATAATTTTCAGCCTTACAACAACTATAGGCCACAGCAGCCAGCTCTGCCAAAACAAACAACTGATGTTGCTCAACACGGTATTTTGCTCCTATGATATCGATGCACATACCGGCTCCACATGTCCTGAAAATTTAAGAATGAATCAGATTATGGGATATACTAAAACTACACCAAGTTCAAGTTTTGTACCAACACCTAGTCCGAATGTTGTCTTACAATAGTCGGACAACTTCGATGGCAACTTCGCAATGGGATACTTTGAAAGTGAACCCGCTATAGAAGAAGAAGAAGATCCCCGTCAGTACTCTCTTGCAATGAATCCTAAAAAATTTTACCACACTTGTGTTTACACGAGCTCAACATCTGAAAGCATAGAAAGAAGAAGAGAGATTGAAAGAATAGAAAGAAAAAGGAAAAGGAAAAGAAGTGGCTTCTACTTCTAATCCTAAACCTTCTAAGGAGAACATTAACGCAATTGCTCAAGACTCGTCTTCAGCAAATTTTGATGTTGTAGACTCCCTAATGAAGAATAAGGTGCAGATTTCACAGCTGGAATATCTCCAAGATCATCCAAACAATTGGATAGACTTCTTAAGGTTGTAAAGAAGAAACCTGTTGTGCAACCCACATTGCTCAAATCATCCATATCAGTGGAAGACAAGCCTAAGCCATTTTATATCTCTTTATATATAGGGGGTTTCAAACTGAGCAATTGTATCATTGATTCAGGAGCCTCGGACAACGTCATGCCTCTACAAGTGATGAATGCTTTGGTATTTTCGTGCACCAAGACAAAAGACAAATGTTACTCACTGGAGTCCAAGTCGGTGTCGTTGGTCGAACAGTTGAAAGATGCTCAAGTGAAGTTGGTGGCCTATCTTGAGAAAAAGAAAATGATGACCAACCTGGTAGCTGACATTCTAGCTAGCTATGGGATGCTATTGAGTAGAAGCTTCTGCAAGGATCTCGGTGGAGAGATACAAATGGATTGGTCTTCTGCGATTATTCCACTAAAAAATGGTACTTTCAAGCTAAAACCAGAGCCCAAGTCTCGATTTGCGATGGTGAAGTCCCAAGATCCTCAAGCTCAAATTCTATATCAAAAAACAGGACTTGGTACCTATGCTATGTTGTCGGAGATGCCTGAGGAAAGTCAAGAGGTTGCGTGTTCAGCAGATAAATCAGTAGATGATCCTAAGTTGTGGACTATGCAATTTGATGGGAGTTGTTCTACTGCTGGTTCGGGAGTGGGAGTTTTAATAATTTCTCCTGAAAGATGCTTATATCCTTTTGCATACCACCTATAGTTTGAATGCACAAACAATACCGTGAAATACGAGGCACTCTTATTAGGTCTCAAGAATGCAAAAAGATATGGGTATCAAACAACTTAGAGTTGAAGGTGATTTGTAGCTAGTTATGAAGCAGGTAAGAGATCTATTTCGAATAAGAGCAGATCGCCTTCGACATTACAGAAACAAGGTGTGGAATGCGATTGACTGGTTCAAGGCATTTGATATCAAATTTGTTCCACATCTAGACAATAGCAAAGCAGATGCCCTTGTGGTATCGGCTTCACTTTTCATGCCACATTCTGACTTTTGTTAGAATGCATTTTCTATTGAACTTATATACAAGCTGGCTATACCTGACAACTGTGATAACTGGCAAGTCTTTGATGATGATGACAACATCAAGGAGTTTCCCGTCATGGGAAATAATTTCAAAGAATTAATCTTTGAGGGCAGCTCATCTTTCAGAGAATCAGTAACAGAAGTTTTCGATGTGCCAGAAGTTTCAGAAGATGCAGAGAATTCAGAAGAAGATAATTCCAATATCATAAAATTGAAGGGTAATAAAATTTCCAAGGGCTTGGCTTCCTTGGAGAATATGTTTGACAGGCATGATAGATATATTCAAGATCAGAAGAACTCGAGATAAGACCTTTGTTGAATATCATCAAGTAAATATTGGTACAAATGACAAGCCTCGGCTTGTTAATCTGGGCACATGTTGCATTGCAGAGGAAAGTGAGAGGTTTATCTCCCTGTTCAAGCAATACCGAGATGTCTTTGCCTGGTCCTATGAAGACTCAAAAGTTTTCACACCAAGAGAATTGTCTCATACAATTCCTCTTAAACTTAAAGTGAAGCCCTTCAAGCAAAAACAAAGACACTACAATCTACGAATTCAAGATACCATCTACATGGAGATTCAGAAAATGGTGGATGCGAAAATCATCTTTCCAATACTTCACTCCACCTGGGTGTCTAATATAGTTCCTGTACGTAAGAAGAATGGAGAAATCAGAATTTGCGTAGATTTCAGGAACTTGAATCAATCCTCCCTCAAGGATAATTATCCTTTTCCGATCATGGAACACACCTTGCAGACGGTTACCGGTTCGGAGATGTTGTCTTTATTAGACGGTTTTTCCGGTTATAACTAGATCGCAATGGCTAAAGAAGACCAATTTAAGACAGCATTCACTACCCGTGGGGTACATTTGCTTATGAAAGAATGCCCTTTGGCCTCATCAATGCCAGTGCCACATTTCAGAGAGCCATGGATTTGGCATTTGGAGACTTGAGGAACAAAGTAATTGTTGTCTATCTTGAAGACCTCACTGTTTTCTCGAAGATGCAAGGAGATCATTTTTCACACCTAGGAAAAGTTTTCAAGAAATGCAGATACCACAAAATTTCATTGAATCCTAAAAAGTCATGTTTGCGGTGACAGAGGGCAAGCTACTTGGCCACATCGTCTCCAAAGAGGGAACTCGAATTGACCCTAGTCGGGTTGATTCTATCAGAAACTTGTCTCTTCCAACAAGTAGAATAGGAGTACACTCTTTCTTTGGTAAGGTATATTTCATACGAAGGTTTGTGTCGGATTTCTCAGAGCTAACAAAAGATATAGCTTCTATGATGAAGTTTGTTTTCAAGTGGACAGAAGAAGGCAAGAACGCATCTGTTGCAATAAAAGAAGCAATCAGCCAAGCACCGGTGCCGGTCCGTCCTAACTTTGATAAGGATTTTATCCTTTATTGTTATGCATTGGAGCACACTTTTTCCACCATACTGACAAAAAAGTTGAATGAAGAAACTGAGTCCCCAATAGCTTTCATGAGCAGCACTTTCAAGGATAGTGAGTCATGATACTCTCAGATTGAAAGGAATGCATATGCAGTGGTCCAAGCCGTAAAGAATTTCAGATTTTATAACTTGAATTCCCATACAACTGTGTATGTCACTGAAATATCCCGAACCAATTTTTTTCAATTTTTACCAAGGACAAAACAATGCAGAAAGCACCCGTTAGGGTTAGATGAATCAAACCAGCAGTTACAATATAACTCTTTGCCAAGAATGCGCACTCAATCTCAACAAGAGAGAGGCTATCATATGGCAAGAGGATCGTTAGTACAATAAATCAGAACTGCAACTGAAAGTAACTCAACACCAAGTATGTGCTACCCAATCTAGAATGGAATGACGCGACCATATGGCGGAGATATAAAGAAATACAATGTAACTTCAGAATGTAAAGTAGGCGGCAAGCCAGCCTCTTACACTTATCCAGTGGGAAATATAGTAAAGTAAAGAGCAAAAGAGAGAATGCTGACAGTACTACTGTTCAGCTTACAAAATATCAGAAGATGCCTGCAATGAACAAGATTAGAAGCTCTACACTGCTGTAGTAATAGATATGATCATTCCAAGGTTAATTATGACCTTCCAAACACAAACTCTTCACCGAAATGCAAATTGCTCAAGACTGATATAACAGACCAGCAAATTGAAATTCTAAACCAGCAACACAGAACCCTACTAAAATGCTTGCAACTCACACTAGACTCACCCGAATGACTCCAAATAAAATGCACTAGCTTCCTAGAGTGATGGCGCCCAAATAAAAACCCAAAGACTAACCCAAAATCTGGTATATTATTTTTTGCACAAACTTCAAGAAACCCCAAATGGTACGGCTCAACAAGAGGGGCGAATTTCCTTTATAAAATCCAATCCTCAATCAAAAAATCTGAAACTTGTCAAAAAGGGACGCCCTTGCCAAGGAAACAAAATGAGATAATACCTAGAATGATAATAAATTTATTTTCAAAGATATGAGTGAAACTATAGATTCAGCTTGACTTCAGCAACTCCAGAAAAATGATAAGAAATGCAATATACTGAACTTCTAATGACAAAACAACACTACAATGCAAACCTCACTACAAATCCACTCAACATAAGCAAACTTCTCCACTAGGTGCTATCTCTCAAGCACGAAGTTGAGCCAAGGCTAGGAGGCTTTCATTCCTCGAAGCAGTCCAGCACCATTTCGGCAGCATAACAATATTCAAGACATAAGATGCGAAATGAAGTCCCAAGGCTCCCTTTTATAACTTTGACAAGACCCTCCAGAAGCTTCCAGAAGGTGCGCCCTAACTTCAAGATGCTTTTAGGTTTTGACCATTGACCAAGCATAAAGTGGCGTCCCATTTCAAGTGGGATATAAATCATTTTTACATAAAATATCAAGCTCTCCAAGGATGGCGTACTTTTCTTCTTGAGCATTTTTTGACCCAAGAACATCAAATATTTCTTAATGAAATAAACACCCTCAAAAGTCCCCTTTTTAAAAACAACATAAAGTTGTCTCATTAGGCCAAGGGGTCCCAATATTACATTATAACATTTTTTAATTAAAATACTTATCTCTCCAGAAATGCACCAAAATGCCAGAAACATCAATACCAATTGAACCGCCAAAAGGAGAGAATCAACTGAACTGAGACCAGCCTGTCCACTGCCAAAAATAGAATTTACTAAAAATAGTAAATTCTGAAAGTTACCCAGATTGAAGCGCATGCGCCACCATTGCAAAGCTTTCTGAAAACCCAAAAAGAATCCACAATCCAAAATCCCAAACTCCGGGATGTAGCCGTCATAACTTACTAAAAATAGTAAGTCCGAAAAGGTTGCCCGGCGCAATTGCAAGTAATACCTCTGCGAAGCTCTCTGAAAACCCAGAAGGAATCCAGAATCCAAACACCCAAACTCCAACAAGCAAAACCCCGAATCTTCAAAAGAATCCACCAAACAGTCGGGAACCCTAATTCTGCCTCTAACCAACCGACAGCACATCGGGAAAAGGCCATCAATCACTGAAAGGTGTAGAGCTAAAAACGGGGACATTACAGTCATAGATCTAGCAGTTAAAAGTGTGTTAACCCAACAGGAGATCGGCATAAAGAGAGGAAACTGGGTCACAAGAGTGCAAGAGTATGACTTGGAGATCACACCGACCAAACTTGTTTGCATGAGAGGTCTTTGTTAGTTCATAGTAGAAGACAGTGATGAGAAACTCCAGGCCGAGGTTGAACCTGAAATCAAAGAAGATCTTCCTATGGTCCTACTTGTTGAATCTACGGACGAATGGTTTACTGAAATATGGTACTTCCTGACTTATGGTGAATGCCCAAGACTCCTGGACAAGCAACAAAGGAGAACACTAAAGCTGAAAGCGCAGAACTATGTACTTATGAATAACATTCTATACAAGTGAGGGCTTGATGGAACATTTTTGTTGTGCGTCAGCAAGGATCAACAATGGCGGTTGTTGGAAGCTTTTCACAGTCAAGCATGCGGTAGCCACTTTTCTTCAAGGGTTACAGCACTAAAAATTTTGCAAGCACAGTTTTTTTGGCCAACTATGTTTCGCGACGCGTATGAATAGCTGCATAAATGTCAGTTGTGTCAGCAGTTTGTTGGCAAGATGAAGTTGGCAGCCATTCCTCTGAGGCCAATTGTCATAGACACTCCATTCCAGCAATGGGATTTGGATTTCACAGGTCCTATCAACCCACATTCTAGTAAGGGGCAAATTTATGTCTTGACAGCCACAGACTATTTCACCAAATGGGTTGAAGCTATTCCTACCAAGCGGGCTACCTTGGAAGTTGTGTGTAACTTTTTGAAGGAAAATATTGTTTCATGCTTCGGGGTGCCTCGCAAAATTGTGACTGATAATGCAACATGTTTCTCATCTAAGGAGCTGTTGTACCCCAAATTTAAAATTTTTGTTACATTTAGACATTTTGAAGAAAAGAGTAAAAGTCCTGTTAAATCAGTCGAAAAGGTCAAAATTTGGGTTTGCATGTCTTGCATGAGGGGTAAAAACTCAAAATTACCAAAATCTGACGATCTAGGTCTGCTCAGAGCGACCAAGTCTACAAAACCCAGATCTCAGTTTTTCATCCCTACTTTTTAGGAAAACTGCTATTAGTGACTTTTTCTGGGTTTTTCTGGGTTCTTTCGAAACGAATACTGGCAAAACTTTCTAAAAATAGAAAGTTAGTCCGTCAGGGTCCAAACTAATTTTGATTGGCTCAAAATATGTCCATATCAGGCTACTGCAGTCAGAATCTCAAAATAATCAGTTTTTCCCTACTGGGTCTTTTCTGCTTTTTCAGAAGCATATCAGGAGCTCCAAGGTCATCAATGGAGGTCAGTCAGCCGCCAGGCATCAGATTCAACGTTCAAGCTCTGAACAAAAGATGAGATGGTAAATACACACGAGGAACGAGGAAGAAGTTAAAATCTGCAAGATTTTGACCAAGACTGCTTGACTTGGGCGCCCCAGGTGAAGAAGGGCACCCATCTTTTTAGGGCACCAAATGATTAAATTAGGGTTTGAGCTCTGAGTCAAAGTTATTCATAATCCTTCCAGCTTCGCAGTGAATCCAACAGCATCGTCATTAGATCATCCAGTCACCCGGAATTCAAGATCAAACAGAGCAGTTTCAAACAAGAGCCAGAGTGAAGGTCATGAAAATATCAGAAAATTTTCTAACTCTGGGAACTTTCAGTGCCCCTAGTGCCCAGGGGCACCCAACTTTTTGAGGGGCCTAACTCAGCTGTAAGGATTTGCAAATATGCTCAATCTCTCCAAAATTCAGACAGCTTCGCAATGGGTGTCTTCTTCAGAGCATCTGACTACTTGTTCTCCGGAAAATCCAGATCGAGGTGAAGATATAGAATGAAGGTTTAAACTTGAAGATAAAATCTAATGAAAAATATTCTAAGTCTGGAGCAAATGGGCGCCCCTAGAAGAGAAAGGCACTGATGATTTTGAGAGCCCAAACGAATGATTTTGCCAGTGAAGCCTCCAAGATCACTTCCTCAGAACTGGTAAGGCTTTCCAACGAGATCAACAACACGTCAATCAGAGATGGCAGTCACCAAATGCAGCAGGCGGAATAGAGGGTCTGACAGGAGTCAAAGTCAAAAGCAGAGAAGAAAATACAGAAAAATGGCTAACTCTGGTGAAGTTCAGTGCCCAGAGGCACCCAAACTTTTGGTGCCTCAAATTCAACTTTTTGACAAAGTGACTCCCAGAGAACCCCCTCCAAAATCTTCTCAACTTCGCAACAAGCCCAGCTGTTAGTCAATCCGAGCTCCGGATCACCAAATCAGGCGAGATCATCTATAGAAGTGAAAGGATGAAGAAAGCGAAAAATATTCTAAGTCTGCTTAAGTTGGGCGCCCCTAGAGAGAAAGGGCGCCCAAGATTTTGAGCCCTGAGATGTTAGAATTTGCAGATACAGCTTCTAAGATCACTTTGTCAGTTTCGATCGAGCTATCCAACGAAGCTGACAGTCAGTCAATCGGATTAGCGTAGCCCCTGGGATCAAGATTTCATCAGAAAATCAAAGGGAAATGAAGAAATTGAAAATCATGAAAAAATGGCTAACACTGTGAAAGTTCGGAGCCCCTGGAGGAAATAGGCTCCCATGAATTTGAAGGTCAAAACGAAGTTTTTCGCCAGAGGCGCCTCCAGAACAATCTCCTCAGAATTAGTCAAGCTACGGGATGAATCATCCAGCTCGTTCATCAGATCAATCTGGAAGCCAGAGATCGAGGTCAAACCAAGGGTCAAAATGGAAGAAAAGTTGAAAATTCTCAAAAAGTGGCTAACTCTGGAGAAAATGGGCGCCCCTAGCCAAGAAGGGCGCCCAACTTACAATGCCTTAGTGAAATTTTCAAAGTTTTCAAAAGATTCAAAATGGCAAGAGGAAGGGAATGTCCAAGTTCATTGAACAGGCCCATTTTTAGGGTTTTGAAGATAAAAACAAAATAAAGCAAACCTATTTCAAACCCTACGTATATTTAAAACATCTCTTCCATTCAATCTTCATCATTTTTGCAGGTGGCGTCCAAAGGAGAAGAATAGAGCAACAAATTTGAAGTTTTATTTCAAGATCCAATAGCTCAAGGTTGCTGATTTTTATGAATAATTTTCAGACCAGCAACATAAGACCTTGCTTTTTCATGCTTTTTCATCCAGAGGATCAAATTTTTGAAGGAGAAGGTCAAAGATTTTTAATTTTCAGCCATCTGGGTTTCTTCATCTCATTCTTCTGAAGAATTTTTGGAGAAGTTCATCAAGTTGCAGCAGCTGATTTTTCCCTTGCATGTCAGTGAAATCTTCAAAGTTTGCAAATTTTGATCATCTGGGTCCTCTCAAAACAGTCTTCTAAAGAAAACCCATATCATAGCTTTTTCAAGAAAATTTCAAATTCTAGGGTTGGCTGCTTTTAATTTTCAGCCATCAGTGTTTTTCGAATCTGATCAACTTGGTCCATTTCTAATTGTATTATGAACAAAACCCAGGTGCCAGCTTTTTTGGTGAAAATTTGAAGAAATTAGGGTTTGCTGCTTTTCCAGTCTAAATTCAAGATTTCCAAAAACGGACGATCTGGGTTGTCTTGCAACGAAATTCTAAACAAAACCCATATCTCAGAAAAATTTCCAAAAATTTGTCCGTTTGAAGCTAAAAAACTAGCATTCTAAAAATAGAAAGTTACTCAAAACTTGTCTGAAAATAGACGAGTTTACAATCATTCTTCAAGGTTTTCAATATGGAGTACACTCCCCTCGAGTTTAAGACCAAATCAACACTATGTCAAAACTTCATCATCTCAGCTGAAGAACGAGAGGAGGTGTGATATGAGAAAAAGGAAAGGTATCAGAAAAGAGTTGTGCAATACTCTTCTGTTGGAAATCAAGAGAGGTGTCAGAAACATAAAGTTGTAGAGCCGCCAAGTTATCAATTAATGAGTCATCTTTTCGGGCAGCGATGATAGAACTCATAAAGCAGTTGAAGAAGTGAAGGATTCTCTAAGTTTGATCACAAAAGGAGAAGAGATCTTGGAGGATCGGAATATTGCCCGAGATAGTATCAATGCACCTAACCAGGACCCAGTTTCCTGCTTTTTAGCGGATATGATTGAGATTTAAAGCGGCTTTCATCTAGAAGCTTTCTTTCCACTTTCTTTCTATTCTTGGAACGATTCTGTTACATCCCAAATTGTGACGTTACAATTTACCATCACTAGATAGAGTAAATATGAATTCTGGAGGTGAATTAATGATGCTTGTACCTTGTTTTCAATATGAATGTTGTTTCATTTGATATTATTCTTGGTGAAATACTGCATACAGGAGAATAGAAGATTATTGATTGGTGAAGAATCTAACTTTTGAAATGTTTCATGTATTCTGCTTCGTTTTGAGCATATGACTATCGTTGTTGTGTCACGGTGTGCAGGAAACAGGTTCATACCTCCAGGCAAAGGAGAAATATCACTCGGGGAGGAGCTTGGTCGGGTAAGCAGTAACGAGTACCAAATGAGCATACACACACGTCAGTATAGGTTCTGAGAAACCAAGTCAGTTATGTTGGTCTAGATAAGTCATCCTTAGGCTTGGAGTTATGTTTACTTCTTTATGCTTCGAAAAATGATAATTACTTATTTGTCTGACTTACTATGCTTTAATGTGGAAAACATGAATGGATATATGTTGATAGGTCGAGTGAGTATGCGTATACATGTATATAATGTACATGTAACCATATGTATATACATGTCAATACATACGTATGCTCGGCAGATGGATATGCCCATATATACGTATCGACATGATAGACATACATTTACGTGTACACTGCATACAGTGATATACATATATATACATACCCACGTTACCTATTGCCTGTGAATAATGATGTTAATAATAATATTTTATTAGAATTTACGTATATTCATATTTACACGAATACGTAAGTATGTATATTGAAAGTATGCTGATTGGCTCGCAATATACATATTTAACAATTAATACATATAAGTGTAAATAATTAAATATGTAAATGTTTATATATTTAATAATATATAAGTATATATTATATTATAGTTTTACTTAAATACATATATGTATATATTTAAATATATTTAAACAGTAATATTTAAATATATATATATACATATATATGGAGTAAATAAATCTATAATAGAAATATATATATTATATACATTAAATATATAAGAATATAGGAATTTAATATTATTACCTAAAGTGATTTTGGAAATCAATTTTATATTACCTTGGGTAATTTTGGAAATTGAATTTTTAAAATACCTTGGTAAAATTATTAAATAATCACTTTGCATAGTAAAATCTTTATTAAATGACTTTGGAAATATTTGATTTGTTTATCATATGAAATCAATACATAGTAATAATAGATTTGTTTTGAAATCAATATTAAATATTTAACTCAAGGAGAAATCGAAATTTTTGGAATGCAAACATTTGAAACATTGAAATTGAAAGAGGAAAATACGTTTTATTCATGAAACTGCTTGAGAAAATCGCACGCATGAAGAAAACGCGTCTGAAACGTGCGGGTAGAGAATAGGTCAATGAATAATGGCCGAAACTATTCTTAGGGCATCAAAAATAGCGACGTGGGATTGTTGCAGTATTGACGTCTCATCTGGAACGGATCTTTGCCTCAATAAAACCCTTAAAATCCGAACACGCCTTGAGCTGTCAAATCTGCCATGTGAGAGTTGATTTATTCCTCTCTTGCTGGCTTAAAAGGGAGTCGAATCACCTTCAATTTCAATGACATAGGGTTTAAGAATCCGCCATCTATCATTTTGACTAATTCTGAGCACTTCGATGTCAATCCACATGCCTCCATTGGTGGAATCCGTTGCATTTCGGGTGTATAAATATACACGCCCTTCCATTCGTTAGGGGACACACATTGAACAATATGAGTTTATCATTCTTATTGAACCTCCATAATCATTTTCTGTTCTGGTTATATTTATCTGTATTGCTGAGTTTGAAAGATACTGGGAATTTTTACCAGCATATACCAGTTACTGTGGCTATCCCTTTTTGAGCTGTGAGTGAGCTTTAGTATTGCTGAGAGAAGCTTTTCATATTTTTCTGATAACTTATATCACCATTTGCTGAGAAACATCCTCTGTTTGTTATCTTCACAATTTCTGAGTTCACAATAGGAAGTTGAGATTACTCTTCAACCGTATATCTTTTGCCATTGGTCAATTTTGAGGAGTTAGAGACTGGTCTGAGAGTGCTGGAAATCTTTTGTTGGAGGTCTGAGGAGCTGCAAACCATTCAAGGTCATCCTCTAAAAGGGAAAAGGCATATACCAGGCATGCTGTTTGATCCTTCATATTCTAGAGCATATTTCTTGATAATTAACTAAAAGAGTAAAATACTGAATGTGCATAGTTAGGGAATTTGCATTGAGATCAATACTCAGTTAAGATAAACAAGGAATGGTTCTATGTTGCTCCATGTAAGTAAATTACTTTAAGGAACGGTTATGCATGTTTTCTGAAGTGTATACCTGATAGCATAAATATGTGCTTGCGTTAAAGTGTGAATTATGTATGAACTCCATATGAGGAGTATATAGGGATTCAATGTTTAATGGATTGTGAAAAGGGAATATATGAGTAATGAGCTTAGGGGATTAATTTACTTATCTTGCATTAAAAAGAAATAATGGAAAAAGATAAAAGGGAAGGATTTATTTGCATTTTGAATGGTTATTGCATGTTGTGTATGATCTCTGTATATGGAGAATACGTAGATGTACTTATTATCTACTAGGATCGAAATGATGGCAGAATCAAGTAAAGTCTTTTAACTTAAGTTATTAGGATAACTGAGACAAGTTAAGTACTCCTAGGATAAAGAATTCCTAGTTAGGAGGATTGATACAAGACACTTGAATACTGTTTTCATTTCTAGTAGGTTCGTATGATTGTAGGATGTCTGGGATGACGAATTCACCCATTGAAGGACAAACCTATGCGTAGAGTAAGGAAGCCTCAAGTCAAATCGGCCCTGAGTAGTGTTTATGATAGATGACCTTCATTCGAAGTACTGAATGAGAATACTTTGGCCAAAGTAGTGAAAGGTACGACATCCACCTAGATGTGAGATAGTTGAGACTACACTGTCAGTTCATTGTGATCCGAGTACTAGATCGAGATTGTGAAATAGCAAGGTTCTAGTTGTGTAGGACACAGCACTATGCTCAGTTGGTAATCGTTAAGGGATACCCTACCAATCTATTCTTCAAAGGGAGGGCCGTTCATTGCAAAATGATCGTGCGGGGGACCGCATTATAAGTCTGTGGTTGGCGGAAAAGCGCTCGAGTGATGTTTCTCCTCCACAGCAAGCGGCCGATGTACCAAGATTTGAAAGGATGGACGCCTGGACCTTCTTACTTCTATTTGTGCAAAAGCTTACGAGCTATGTATGTAACTGTATTACTTTTTAACTCTGATTTATATTTGCAATGAAAATGAAATTCATGAGGAAACATATTGTAACTTGTACTTTTTTATCAATAAAGAAAGGAAGAAATTTTATGGTATTATCTTTGTTACCTTTACATGTTTTAAGTGAGAATTGGAAAGTTTTTTTTTTTTGCAAGGAACAGGTCGTTACAGATTCTTATCCATTCTTTGAAGAAGAGAAAGAGGATAAATGTAATAGTTGGCGTTTCCTGCTTTTTCTGCTTTCTAGGGTTTTAGATGTTATCTTCTTTCTAGATTTAGTAATAAAGCTTGCTTGCTGAGCAAGCCCTAGATTGTGAAAGCAAGGAGATTTTAGGGTTCCCTACTCGCTTCTCTATAAATAAGAGCCTTTGCTCATTAGTTTCTTGAACTGTGCTAGTGAGAACAAAACGGAGCCTATTGTGCCTTCTATTTGTTACTCAAGTATTGTTCAATTGTGTTGTGATAAGCAAATTGTTGAGCCTCTTTAGCCAACAAGGAGTTAGTGTGATTGTTGTTTCTATTGTGTGAAGAGCAAGATTGCAAGCCTCTTTAGCTGCAATTTCTTGTTCCAGGCATGTTAGAAGTGAGCTTGTTCTAGAGATTTGAGTAATAAAATCACGAGCCTCCTTTGCCTTGATATAAAATCTCAAGTTTCCGTTATTTATGTTTTACTTTTATGATCTTGATTTCAACTTGCATTGAAGTGTGTAGGTGTTTGTTGAGAGATAGTTCATTGAAGTATTTTGTCAGAAAATCTACCTTGTCCATTTCTAGTTTCTCTCGCTCTGCTATTACTTGAGAAACCAGAAACGTCTTTAGTTTAAGTTAGTCGTAGTTGAAGTTCTTTAAATCAGAAAATCTCAGCTGCGGCGTTTGTGTTTAATAAACCTTGTGCTCTAAGCTGATCAAAAAGATAGGCAACTTAGTTCTAGTTTACTTTCTTTCAAACACCATCAGCAAGAGGGAGCTTCCCCTCCTAATTTGAAGAGCAGTTTATCTGTGCATAGCTGTTTGTTTCAAATACGCATACCAGAGGTGCGAATTTAAACGCCAACAAGAGCTACTGGAGTTCTATTTTGATCACGGCATCACTTTATCACATTCATTAGATTATTACCCTCAAGGTAATGGACAAGCCGAGTCATCAAACAAGAACATAGTCACAATTGTGCGCAAGTTAGTTGATTCCAGTCAACAAACTTGGCATAAGAAACTCTATGATGCTCTCTGGGCTAACAAAATTACTCCCAAGAGAGCCATTGGTACTTCACCCTTCATCATCATGTATGGTACGGAGGCTATGTTACCTATCACACTGGAGTTGTCTGCATTCCAACTAGCAGCCGCAGTAGAGGATGGGAAGTTCACAGATTCGATTGAAAAGCGTATCATGAACCTGACAAAGCTGCAAGAAGAAAGGGTGGAGGTTGTTGACAGAATCACTTAGCATCAGGAGCGAGTGAAGAAAAAATTTTATAAGAAAGCTCGCCAACGAGATTTCGAGGTTGGAGATCAAGTCTTGTTGTGGGACAAGAGACATGAACCCAAAGGAATGCATAGCAAATTTGATCCTTTGTGGCTGGGGTCGTTCAAGATTCACAAGCTTGCAAGGGAGAACACTTACATTCTCACGCACTTGGATGGAAGGCTACTCCCACTTCCACACAGCGGGCAGTATCTGAACCACTTCACCCCTTCGAGGGTGGAGTAGAATTTCTGTAAATAAATTTCCTTTATGTTTTCGTCATGTGTTTCCCCTTTCCGCGATGTGTTCGTTATGCTGTGTTTCCCTTTTCCGTAACAGTTTTGTCGTGTTTTAGGTGATTAGGCATCTTGTTTTAGGTGATTTCTACAAAAGTTCCAACTAATAGGTGATTCTAGGGAGTCCCATCATAGGTGACTTAGGGAAAAAGTCTCGTTCTAGGTGATTAGCAAATGTTGTTGACTCCGATACCCAATGGATACGGCACTAGTTTGTGCTTAAAAGTCTAGAGATTCCTTCGTTCTATGCCATAAATATTCGACATGGTCCCCATACCAAGCCAAATATTGTACCCCAAATTAAAAAATTTGCTACACTTAGGCATTTTGATGAAATGGTCAAAAGTTTTGTTAAAATTGTCAAAAAAGGTCAAAAATGGGAATTTGAATGTCTTGCATGAGGGTCAAAAACTCAAAATTTTAAAAATCTAACAATCTGAGTCTACTCATAGCAACCTAGTCTACAAAACCAAGATCTCAGTTTTTCGGCCCTAAATTTTAGAAAAATTAGAACTTTTTTTTGGGTTTTTTTGGGTTTCCTCTCAAATGGTTACTGGCAAAATTTTCTAAAAATAGAAAGTTTGGCTTCCAGGGCTCAAACTGATTTTGATTGGTTGAAAATACTTCCTTATCAAGTTGATCCAATCAGAATCATCAAAAGATCAATTTTTCCCTGGTGGGTCTATTCTGCTTTTTTCAGAAGTTGTTTCAAGAACTCCAAGCTCATTAATGGAGGTTGCTCAACTACCAGGTGTCAGATTTAGAGTCTCAAGCATTGTACAGATCAAGAAGCGACAGAAGATGATCAAGGAATGAAGATCTAAGGAGGGAAGCTAGAAAATCTTGAAAATTGCAAAATTTTGATTAACATTGGAGAGTCCAAGTGCCCCTGCCCAGTCTAGGCGCCTAGACAGTCATGCCTTGGAACTTTTTCAGTCTCCAACAGTCTAGGCAACGACAAACGTGAGGAATGAAGGGAAAAGTCGAAATTTGCAAATAACAAACTAACTCCGGTGATCATAGGCGCCCCAGGTAGCCAGGGGCACCCATCTTTTCAAGGCACCAGTTGATGGACTTAGAGTTTGTGTTCCCAAACAATGTTGCTCAGAATTCAGCAGGCTCTGCAGGGAATCCATTAGTATAGTCATCAGATCAATCAGTCAGTTGGAATTCGAGATTGAACAAAAAAATTTTGGCAGAGAGGCAAATTACAAATTGTGAAAATTTGGAAAATATTCTAAGTCTAGAATCTTTGGGCACCCCAGGTAGCCAGAGGCGCCTAGGGTTTTCAGCCACCTGATTCAATGATTAGGGTTTGCAAATATGACCATTGTCTTCGGAATTCTACCAGCTATCCAATGAATGTCTTTACCAGATCATCAGATCCTTCATTCACTCGCAGCTTCAGATCAAACGAAGGACATAACATGAGGTTTCAAGTTTGAAAAATGAAAATGCTCAAAAAATGACTAAGTCTGGAGAGTATAGGCGCCCTAGCTAGCCAGGGGCGCCCAGGCTTTTGAGGAGCTAAAAGTGGCAATTAGGGTTTGTAACCTTCAAGAGCATTTCTTCATATTCCATCAAGCTCTCCAGCGAAATCAACAATGAATACATCAGACTTGTCGGTCATCAGATATTGCAAATCAGACAAGAAAGAAAAGTCAAAAGAAAGATAGAAACTCAGAAAAAATTAACTCTAGCAAGGTTGGGCACCCTAGCTAGCCAAGGGCGCCCAAACTTTTGAGGCCCTAGATCAGCTTTTCAAGAGATGCAACATCCAGGAGACCCTCTTCAGAATTCTCTAAGCTATCCAACGAATCCAACTGTTAGGTCACTGGACCTCCTGAGCTCCCGGAATTGCAAATTCATCTGAAGGGTAGAAAACATTGATAAAAGTTGAAGAACATGAAAATGGCTAACACTTGCCAGTAAAGGCACCCCTGGTAGCCAAGGGCGCCCATGATTTTGAAGGTCAAGACGATGTTTTTATCAAAAGCAGCCTCCAGGGTGATCTCGTCAAATTCAGTCAAGCTTCGCAATGGATCATTCAGCTAGTTCACAGAATCAATCTATCATCGGGAAATCAAAGATCAAACTAAGATTAAAATCAAGCAAAAATTGAAAATTCCAAAAAAATGGCTAAGTCTGCTAGCCAAGGGTGTCCAAAGTTTCATTCCTTAGCAATTTTTCCAAATTTCACCGTTCAAAATCAAAAAAGTGTCCAAGTTCGATGCACCTATTCCAAAAGGGTTTTCACAGTTCTAAATTTAGGAAACAAAGTGTTTTTTTATCCTAAAAACCAATTTAAGATGGCTTTGTCTGTCATGTCCCCTTCTCAGTGACATCTCTCAGAAGACAGGATTGGCCTATCACACGACCCTCGTAGGCTGATTGATTGGATAGAGGGTCACTTCGGAGCTTGGCTCAGCTTCAGTTTGCAGAGATTGATTAGTGGTCTTTCGTTCTGGCTCATTCGGAGGCTTTTTGCAGAATTGCTATTTTTAGCAGTTCCTGGCAGGCAGTGTGGGACCCCTGCTATTTTTAGCAATAGGGCTTTGGCGGCATCCGGAATCACTTCAGAGTTCGTCAGCATCAGACGGATCAGGAATCAGATGAGTAATGAGGAAAATATTAATATTTAATTATATTGATTAAATATTAATCATTTAATGTTTATAATATAAAGTTATAATTTAAAATTATAACTTAAGTGATTGCCTTGAGGGGTGCGCCCATCATCAGAAGGGGCCAAAAGTGACTATTAAAATATTATAAAATATTTAACGGAGACTATGGAGTAACTGAAAGATTAAAAGTTAAATATTTTATTAAAAACCCTATTCTTGAGGAAATCGCACTTTTCAGCTTATTAGTGGATTTGCCTTGGTTTTTGAGCCATTATGTGATTATTGGATTTTGAGAACTGATCAAATTGATCTGAGCACAGACTTTAGGGTTTGAACTCGACTTCCTTGGGGAACGAGCCATCTCCAGCGGAAAGCAATTCAGAGAGTGAAATATCACTTGATCTATTGCCAGCAGAGGTTTTCTCATTCAGAGTAAACTACAGAGCTTTCAGAGATTGTCTTTTATCTGAGATTCTTCAGTGTTTTGCATCCAGACAGTAGTTGTTCATCTTGGCGCATCATTACAGAGGATTAGACATTGATTTTGGTGAAGGCCGTACAATATTTATTGCTGTTCTGTCAGGCCGTACCTTGCTGCAGGGCCGTACCATCTGTCCTTTGGCCGTACTCATCAGATTAAAGGAAACGCCTTTGTTAGAGGGTTCCAGTTTGCATCAAAGGAGGCGCCAACTATCTGGGAGTCACCAGAGATCATCAGTCGGAGGGAGAAGATCATTGTTTGACTCAGCCGTACATTTCTGTACTTCTGTAGCAGCAAATACCAGGTTTTAAAAATATTGAAAATTCTTTATTTTATTCATTGCATGTTTCTGGATATCATTGTAATCAGTAGAGAAGTTTGAATAAAGATACTGGCATCGATATTCTCTCATTTCCAGAGCTATTTTATTTTTATTGAATTTATTTCAATTTATTGTCAAAATCGTACCTTTCATTTATTGCATCAAAAACACAAAATTTGCAAAAAAAACCTAAAAATCAGTCAGGAGCAGTGTCAGGGGGAAACTAGGGTTTCTACATTGTCTTCCATTATTCACAATTTTTTGCAGGTGGCGTCCAAGGCAAGAAAGGAGGAAACATAAAAATTTTCTTCGTCAAGATTTGAAGGCTAAAACTTGGTGATTTTTCAAAGTTCTTCATATTTTCCAGATCAGCTCACACAAAGTCTTCCTTTTTCATGCTTTATTTTTTCTAGGGCATCAATTTTCAGAAGAAGGGGGTCATCTTTTTCCATTTTCAACAATTTGGGTTAGCTTGGTTTTCAATTCTCTACAACTTTGGGAAAATTTTCAACTTTCAAGAACCCACTTTTTCCTCGCATGTCCAAGAAATCTTCAATTTTTCCAAATTTGATCAACTGAGTTCATCCAAAACCTGATTCTACAAAAAACCCAGCTCTCAGCTTTTTTCGGGAAAATCCTAAAATTTTAGGGTTCCTGCTTTTTCAACCATCCATCAACATTTTCAAAAATCGGACAATTTGGGTCTCTTTGAAACGAGATTCTACACAAAACCCATATCTCAGATTATTTTTGAAAAATCTACCCGTTTGAAGAAGAAAGATCAGTAAGCTATTTTCAACTTTTGTGCAGAACTTGTCCGAGCATAGTCAAGTTTACAGTCAAAAATCGAGTTTTTCAGCATGCAGTATTCTCCCATGGAATTTAGAACCACGCAACAAATGGGCGGGTTGTTTGCAGCCTCAGGCCAGACGTTGTTGAGAAGTGCTTTTCAAAACCACCATGGACAGAAAATGTCATCATCTCAATCGAAGAACATGAAAAGGTGTGGTATGAGCGAAAGGACAAGTATTGGAAAAGAGTTGTACAATATTCTGCCATTGAAAAATCAGGATAAGTGTTAGAAGTATAAAAGCTACAGAAGAAACGGAGGAATGTCAGAAGATGGTCACACACAGGGTAAAAAAAGATATGTTGAAGCAAGATGATATATTTATAAAAGTTCATCACTCCAGTTGTAGAGCCGCCGAGATTAGAAAGATTTGATAAAGAAGTTGGAAATGTCAAAGATTTCCTAAGTTCAATTGCAAAAGACGAGGAAATCCTAGAAAAGCGGGATATTGCCTTAAATAGTATCAATGCTTCTGATAGAGAACCAGTTTCTAGCTTTTTGGCAGATGTGGTTGAGATTTAAAGCAGAAATGAACTTGAAGCTTTCTCTGAGCTTTCTTTCTATTCTTGTCTCATCCTTATCCATTCTTCATGAAAGAGAAAGAATCAAGATGTAATAGTTGGCACTTTTCCTATTTTTTCTTTTATAGGTTGTTAGATGCTTATCTTGTTTTAGTTTTAGAAATAAAGCTTGCAAGTTGGCAAGTCTTGTTGTAAAAGCAAGGAGATTTTTGGGTTCCCTACTCCTCTGCTTGTGTATAAATAAGGGCAGCCTTGCCCATTTTTCTTTAACGGTTATTGTGATAGCAAATTGCTGAGCCTACTTTTCCTACAAGTAGTTGTTGTTCAGTTTCAGTTCACTTAGTGTAAGAGCAAGCTTGTATGCCTACCTTTGCTACAAGATATTGTTCAGTTCATGTGTTACTTGTGTCAATGTATTCTTGTTGATCGCTAAACTGTAAGCCTGTTATCGCTACAATCCTTCTATCCCATATATGTAATCTTTGTTACTTGAAGTTTGAGAAAATAAAATCTTATGCCTGCTTTGCTACTTTGATCTATTGTCTTAGATTTACATTTTCTGTGTTTTGCTTATATAATCTTTATTTCAGCTTGCATTGAAAGTACAGTAGATGTGCATTGGAAGAAAATTTGTTTAAGTATTTGTGTCAAAGAATCATTCCTTGTTTATTTCTAACTCTCAAGCATTGAGTTTACTTGTGTAGTTAGAAACGTCATTAGAGTAGGCTTAGTCGTAGTTGAAATTCAAAAGAGAAAATCTCAGCTACAGTGCTAGAGTCTTATAACATTGTGCTCTTAGCTGAACAAAAAGATTGGCAAATTAGTTTATTTTACTTTCTTTAAGCAACATCAACAAAGAGGGAGCTTCCCCTCCTAATTCAAAGAGCAGTTTATATGTGCATAGCTGTCTGTTTCTAATCCGCATTCCAGAGGTGCGAATTGAAATGCCAACAGGATTTTGGAGAGAGTGTGGAGGTATGAGGGAACACATGAGATTTTGGAAGTCTTGGAAGCTTGGGAAGGAAATGGAGATCTATTCACACTTCTTCAAGCTTGATTTGGAGAGGTAGGCTTCCACATATTTCTATTTTACTTGTGTGTGGTGAATAAATGCTTTAGAATTATTTTGGGATTTGAACATGTTAATGTATTAGTTTGTGCTTTCTAGAATAACTCAAACCAGAACAATATGTACAATAGAACTGTTCTCCAAATTATGTAGGAAGCCTCCAAAGATCTAAAACCTAGAACTATAAATAGGATTTACAAGCATACAACATTGTACAAGATTTCAATGAACCTTTGCATTAAATGCAAATATCTTACAGACTATGTTTTTACCCTAGATGCAAGCATCGAACTATCAATAGTCAAGACTTGCAGCAAAATTTTCAAATTTAGGGCAGGCAAACTATCAAGCATAGTCAAATTAATTCAACTTCCTATTAGCTAAAGCACAAACACTATTTGGTTCCAATGCAAATATTTGAACAGAAAATAGACACTTTTCTACCAATTAAAGTAGTGACCAGCACTTCTATATCAACAAGCAATGGTTAAATAGATGAACATCAAACAATTACAAAAAAAATTATTGCTAAGTAGTATACAAGCCACTAATTAATGACTAACAAACATCAATTAAAATTTTGACAAAGATAATTAATTCAATTTATGTAACAAAATTACAAAACACGAGGAAAAAAAACTTCTATTGAACAACAGTTTATGCTACATAAGTTTTCTTCTATTACTATTGTCATAGTAAGTATATAGGAAAAAGTGTGAAGTTTATCTAGAAACTTGAGTATAAATTCATTCCATTATACGGAAATATGAAGCTACTTCATGGATGATGGCAATTTGAAGATTTGAACTTATGAGTACCTAGACAACCTTTCTCAAAACATTTGTTGAAAAAGGATTTTCAATGCGTAGATTTTATTGAAACTCGCAAGTGAACAATTCCATTAGGATCCACAAGAGATAATATATGAGAAAAGCTACAAAAATTAAAATAGCTCACAAAGCTATGATCCACTCTTTTTTCTTTTTTCTGTTGGAATCAAGCATCTTAGAACAGTTTGTATTTATGTCTAAAATTCTTCAAAGTGATAATTAGTGCTTTGATCTTTTCAATCAACTAAGGCATCATACATGAATATAAATTTACACAATGATATTAAGCATTTTGAACATACCTCAGAAAAATCTTTAGTTGTTACACCCCATATCGTGAAGTTACCATTACTATTACAACATAGGGTAAATGTGAATGTAAATTCTGGAGATGAATTAATGATGCTTAAACCTTGTTATCAATATGAATGTTATCTCATTTGATGTTGTTTCATTGATGTTATTCATGGTGATATACTCCATAAATGAGAATAGATGGCTAATGAATTATTGTTATTCTAACTTTGAGATGTTTAAGTATACTACTTATGTTGTGAACATTTGACTGCCGAGAACATGTGTCAGTGGATGCAGGTCTATGAACCATTCCTCCAGGCGGAGGGGTAGTATCACTCGGGAGAGGAGCTTGGTCGAGTAATCGGTAAAGTAAACTATCTAAGCATACACACACGTCACCTTAGATTGAGTGAACTGAATCAGTTTGTGTAGGTAATAGGTAACTCATCCTTAGCTGATGGGTTTGCATTTGAGAGTCTTGTTACTTCCACATGCTGTATTGGGTGATGTTTATCTATTTGAGTTTTGAGTTCTTCCTTATGGCAATGTGGTGAATGTGCTTGGGTTGAGTCTTTGGGTTTTGTGAATGGTTACCTTTACGCCGTTTCATATAAACGTAAAACATAGCATGAATATAGGCATATACATATAAATACATATACATAGACCATGTATGAGAGCATTGGCAAATGCACATATATGTGAGTAGAAATACTCACCGAGGTACATACGTGAGGAAATGGCTATGTGTGTATATACATATGTGTGGGAATAGACACCAAGTCATGATCATTCTATGTCAAATGGATTACTTGATTATCGTATTACCATATAATGAATATACTTGTATATATATACACAGATACGCCTACCAGCGTTAAGGCTTTTGGAGAAGTGTACATATGTATATATAATATAGAGTATATGTGTATAAAAATATACACGTATTATTATTTGCGGTATAAGATAATAAGAGATATATGGCCGACATAATGTGGATATTAATATTATTATTATTATTGCCTTCTGAATTTATATGTATATATATTGCCTTCTGAATTTATATGTATATACATTGTAGATAAATATGTAAAACAAATATGAGAATAGAAAGATAAACATACCTTAAAAATACAAAAATAAAAGAGTAACAATACAAATTCATATATAACATCAATATATCCTTTTGCACTCATACAAGTTTATCTCATATATACATATTCAAATATACTTATACATATTTATTCATATGGTTATATTTCATTAAGTTTATATATACTTTCTTTTATTCTTGTAGATTTCATTCATTTACTTTTTTACCTTTCCTTTCTTCACCCCCTCGCCCTCCTATCACTCCCTCCCCCTACCTATTTTTAAGGATATGTCTACAATTGTCATCTTCCTAATGATAAATCATTGAGTGTGATCGGAAATATTGATTCAAAAACATATTGTGAATAATACTATGATGATCAATATTGAAACATATTTTAAGTATCCACGCTAAAAAATAATTTACTTTATTTTACTATAAAATTTGTTTTAATTTTTTTCACAAATTACTTAAGGCACTTTGGAAACCCAAGAGGGGTGAGCAACTTCCCCCCTTTAGACTTTATATGTACATATCCATGTAACATTACATGGGTAAGTTGAAAGTATAAATATAAATATAGGTATATAGATGAATATATAAATGAATATAAATGCAAATAAGTCTATACCTAGACACATGTAACCATATGTATTTATGTATGTGCAAAAGTGAATATAATCTTGTGCAAGGAATATGAGTCTATGATAGAAACTATCAAAATATATCAGATGCATCAATACATAAGAAAAAGAAAGAATGCAAGTGAATTGTGAAGATAGATGAATATACAAATAAAGGAAAAGCATGTGTATATAAACTATTGGAAATATTGTCATTGATGTCAAACATGAAATGAAAAGATCATTAAAGAAAAGTTGAAGGAAGATTTATAAGAAGCATAAAATAAAAAGGAAACTAAGTGAAGGAAATCAGATCAAACATAAGTATAACAAGAGCATGGTTAAGTGTTGAAGTTATTGGTGTCAAGGTAAAGAATAATTATTGGTGTCAAGATAAAGAATAATTATGAAAAGGCAACTCAGATCGAACTAAGGTTGAGAAAAATCATAGACAAAGGAGATCTAATGTCAAAAGCAGTAGTAAGCAGATTTAAAAGAACAATGTCTAGTCAGCGATATCTATAGATGACTCCATAATATAATATTGGGAATGAAGCCATATCTGAAGAACATATTTGGGCGAACTATAAAGTATTTGACATACTCGATGGACGTTGAATTGGCAACTCATTTTTAGCATTCAAATTGAATATAATGATATAGCATCGAATGTGTAATTCTCAAATCTGTGAAAGATGGAGTATAGTCGTATTAGTCTGGAGCAGTTCGATGAGTCTAAAAGATGGTGATTAGTTTGTAATGCAGATCGATTACTTGTACATTCTGGACGTTGTGCATATGTCTTGGAAGAGCCGATAATTGTTGTATCTGTGCAAACATCAAAGGTCTCATTTTGGTAAGCATGGAAGTTGATATTCTCATTATTGTTCTAAACTATAAGAGTCAGGAAATTTCATAAATTAAGCCGGCAAAATTAAGAGATGAAGTTACACCATATCTGGATGTATAGCGATCACAAATAGAAGAATATACATAGTTTATGTGTGACTATTGAATATCTAATTTCGAGTCTATCACTCTGAGTGTTATCATTGCCGCCGAATTAAGAAAACAAATATGGGCCACTTCAAGTATACTGGAGATCATCGGATATATTTCAAGATACGGTGATTACTAATCCAACGATTACACATGAAAGCATCGCTATGTTGTTAAAGATTTGTCAAAGATAAATTAACGATTTGTTTAGTAAGTATTACAATTTAGTAAACAGATACAAGAATCATGTTTTTGGTCAACGCATTTTGAAAGGTCGCGGTAATCCCGAAGAAATGCGATTATTGAATGTACGTGTTCTATCTAAAGGAACGTCGCTTCTTAAAGAATCTCTTGGAGACGTGACTTCTAAAATTCACCCAATGAGTCTCTTCATTCAAGCATGCTTTCTCGAAAGATTTCTAAAAAGTTGTATTTCTTCATGAGACGTCTCTCCAAGACAAGATATCTCTATAGGCAGACATATCTCTTCTATTATGATTTGATTGGGTGTACTCATGTGTTGAAAGTCACAAACATTTGGTGTCTGAAGATTATGAAAAATCTGTTTGTTAAAGGAGTAACAAAGACAAACTAAAATCTTTAAGACAGAAATTCAGGTTAATGAAAGGGTATGAATGAATGTTGAAAAGGAAAGGTTATGATCTTTCATCAAGAGGCACAATCTTGGATCAAAATATATATTTGTAACTCATTTCAGTTTTGATAGTGTGGTTGAGTAAGTGAGCATTCAAAATCTGAAGTCCCATCTCCTTGTGTGGGCTAAGTGTGAGATCATTCATCACCAAAGGCAGATTGGAGGATTGGGATAGTGCAGGTCAGATTGAAGGCATCATCTTGCAATCATCAAGTCAAGGTTCGGTGCCTTGCATTAGGGGTTGGTGCTCCTTGTAGGTTGGTGCCTACTAAACAGTTAAAAAGGTTTGGGTGTCCCTTGTAGGTTGTTGCCTACTAAATCATCTCACTTGTAAATCAAGTAGGTTGGTACCTACTTCCATCTAAAAATATATTTAATATTTCAATAAATTGGTATCAACTTGTGTAAATTGATTCATATCTAAAGTTGGTGTTGATGAGAATTTAAGTTTGTGTAGAAAGTTGTCAAAGTGTAAATTTGTGTTGATTTACTGATTCACCCCTCCACCTCCCCCCCCTCTCAGTAAATCTTTTGTGCTCTTCATAAACAAATGGATATATAGCCATCATCTATATAGGAATATGAAAGTATTCACATGTATGCATGTATGGATGTATATATGTATATATTCCTATGAGAGCAACTAGAGCAAAAGAGTATGATATGGACAAGAAAATATATAAGGTAGGAAATATCTATGTAATTAAATAAGAATTAAAAAAAAAGTATCATTGTATATCTATGTTTTTGCATATGAGGATAAATGCATGCATAAATGTATAACTATAAACAAATCTGAATTTAAAAGTATGAAGGAAAAAATTATATATGCTAAATAAAGTATATGTATAAGATATATATATATATACACACTAAGGTATATATATGTTTAATATATGAAAACTATAAACATATATATACAATAAAATATATATAATTTAATATTATCATTCATCTTTGGAAATCGAATTATTTCAAAATTGATTTAATATTAATCTCTCAACTTTGGAAATCGAATTATTTCCTACTTAATTGAATATTTATCTTTCAACTATGGAAATCGGATTATTTCCTATTCAATTGAATATTTATCATTCGACAATGGAAATCGAAATACTTTATTATTCAACCTTTTGAATCGAAATTATTTCTGAATCATAGTATTTGAACTTTGGAAAATAAAATTGGGAAATAAATCGAATGAATTCATTCGTGCAATGGACTTTGGCAAATATACGCCGATAGGGTTAATATGAAGAATTCGATCTTTGAATCTTTCACGACTCTTAGGAAATTCGTGCATCACCTGAAACGCAGGGAATAATCCATTTAAGACGTCTAAGCTTTGACCTGATCGAATCTAAAGCTTGACAAATTCAACACAGTAAATAAGTTAATCGACTCAACCCAGAAAATGGGAAAAACTAGTTATGTGTTGATGAATTGACAATGACCTTTTCTCTGATATCTTTTAAATCCGCCATTACTGAAGTCTAGCGCCACATCTGAAACTGTTTTTGTAGGTGTCCATTGTTATAATTTCATCATGTTCCTTTAAGTTTGTCTTCATAATGCTGGCATAAAATGGAGGACGACTCACCTTGCTGAATACTGAGTAGGGAAGAGAAATCGTGCCACCTACTGGTTTGAATATTTCATATTGCAGTGGTGGCAAACCACATGCCAAAACATGAGGAAAATTTTGGAGGTTGAGGCTCTATAAATAGCCGCCCCAACCTCCATTGTTATTTGGAGGGAGATTATTCATTGTAGGGAGGAGTGTTTATATTGATCATGTCCAATCTTATTCACTCATTCGTATTACTCTATCATTTCATTCACAGTTTGTTGTTACCAATCTAAGCTGTTTGCCATATGCGTATTCTCTAAGTGACATTAATATTCATCAGTGTTCACATTTCTGAGAGTTGTTTACATTTGGAGTGAAACCTATTCTACCCAAGGAATATGTTAGTTCTACTACTATTTTCTGAGAGGGAAAAAAGGGAAATCTTGTGAGGAAATTATCATCTTCTGAGGGATTGGGAACTAAGTTCAAGAAACTAGTTTGAGCTAGAAGTGGAAGCAGCTACGTCTTCAATTTGGGATAAGCGTAAACAGGCATAGGGAATTCTTCTTCTTTATATGTATTTGGAATTGATGTGATTTCTATATTGCCTAAAAGTCTTTTCTGTAAGTGCAATAGAAATAATTGAGTGTCTTGAATAAGAGAAATGAAGCTTTTAGAGTGCTTTCATAATGTGATTATAAGTACTCCAAAATAGGAGAGTTTGCTTAACGTAAATACTTAAACGGTATTAGATATGTTTGAGAGGTAGTTTGACACAAGTATTTAACTATTCTAGATATGTCAAAGAAATTACTTGACTGAGGAATTCAACTATGTTACATAAGGTACAACATAGGTATTCAATTATACTAGCTATGTTTGAACGTGGAATGCAATATGTTTGTATTTACTCCATAGTAGGAGATGGATGTTTGTCATCAGTATTTTATACTTGGTTTGATTGATCATGTACAACACATACAATACACTTAGCTAAGTTACTAATTTAACTAGGAAAGCTTGTGTTTTCTCCTAGGAGAGGGCATCTAGTATGGGAGAGGGATTGATATACTTACACGTAAGTCGAGTTATCCAAGTATGATAGGTTATCTAGAATGATGGACTATCCATAGAAGGAATACCTAGCTTGTGTACTTACCAGTAAAGTAGTTAATTCAAAGTAGACTATATGGTGATAGGTTATCTGCGATGACGGACTATCCATTGAAGGAAATACCTATGCATAGCTTAAGATAGCCTTAAGTCAAATCGGCCCTGAGTAGTGTATGTGATAGATGACTCTCAGTCATTTACTAAACTAAAACTCTTTGATCAAAGTAGTGTGAATGTACAAGACTCCACTCTAGATTGTGTGACTCCTTTCTAGGTTGTGTGACTATTGAGACTACACTATCAATTCATCGTGATCCAGTATTACATGCTAGTTCGAGATTGTGGGATTACAAGGTTCTAGATATGTAGGACACAGCACTATGCTCAGTTGGTTGTCGTATCGATTACTCTACCAATCTCTTCGTCGAAAGGAAGGGCCATCTATCTAATCATAGATGTGCGGGGGACCGCATTATGAGTCTGTGGTTGGCGGAAAAGCGCCCGAGTGATGCTTCTCCTCCACAGCAGGCGACAAAAGAACCAAGATTTGAAAGGGAAGATCCTGGACCATCTTACAGCTATTTGTTCTAAAGCTCATTGGAGCTATGTTAGTAAAGGTATGTGTTCTTATTACATGTACTTATGAAGTTATTGTAATGATGTGGATTCTTTATTGTAATATGATATGGCATCTTGTTTGTATATTTTCAATAAAAGAAAGGAAAAATTTTATTGCAATGACTTGTTAGCACGTTTATTTACTCGTATGATGTAAATTTAAGAAATTTTTACTGCACAGAAGGGTTGGCACATTACATGTGGTATCAGAGCTACTAGGTTTTGCACTAAAACCTATGAGCTCATTACACAACAATGCGTAAACCTTATCAAAAGATAATGGTTGAAAAGTTCTTGTGCCACAACGGCAAGAGAAAAGAACTAAAGTGAAAAGGAAGATGAGATCCCTAGAAACTTGTGTAAATTGGGATTAAAGAGTTATCGTCCTTGGAGTAGGAACTCCTAAATCAACAACTTATGATATTACCTGGGATTGTGAAATATTATACAATCAAGATACGTAGAAAGGTTAGGGAGAATAACCAGTAGATACCTTTATCCAACGAAATAATTTTATGACTTTAAGGAAATCAAAAGGAATGAGAAAACCCTTTTATAGTAACAAACTACAGTTGTTAATAGTTAGGAACTTTTGGGATTGGTGAAAACACTACGAATCTATGTGTATGCAACATCAACATTAATTAGATCGAAGTAGAAAGTCAACGAAGGAGGTATCCACAAGGTTGGAGAACTCTTGACATAAACCTAACTCTTGTCTAAAGATAGGATCTTGCAAGAAAAGAGTTAGTACCTTGGGAGTGAGAAAAAACCAAAATGGTCAGAAACAAAGTAATCAACAAAGTGGACAAGGTTCCACCAACCAAAGTGAATAAGATTATTGGAGCTCTAAATAAGGTAATAGAACAAGACCAAACAACATTGGTATCTCTAGAGGATAAAAGAATAGGATTCCAAGCATTGGAATAAAGTCATTTGAAAAAGTGAATATGAGAAAGAAACCTGTAAAGATAAACCAAGTTAGTTGACAAAAGGTTAGGATAGTACATGGATAAGTGGGAGTACAAGAAGAACTCACCAACATGTTTATGAAAACATATGGTTAGAGGTTCCAAAAGGAAATGGAATACAATAAGCACTATGTGTTAGAACAATAGAAGTTGCAAAGGAAACAACGTTCTAAGATGAAAAGAACATCAACAAAAGAGGCTTGTGAGCATGGATATTCCTCTACCAAAAAGGATATTGGAAAGAAGATGAGAATATTAGTGTGTTGTCCCTAATTTCTGACTTGTTAAAAATTGGGATAACCTATCAAAATATTGAATAAAATTGAAATTTTTCTCTTCTAAGGCACGTTTTACGAGGTGCAAAGGTTGGAAATTTTCGGTTTTAGATCTATGGTCCCTTTGGAAAACTTTTTTCATCCACTCCTATTCATTTTCAGGAGTTCATGGGTCATTTTTCTTGTGTTTTTGATCAATTTCAGGTTTATGGGGCATCACTGCAAGTAGGGGTTTTGGTTTCTTATTACAAGTAATAGGAACTTTTTCCCTTTATTACAAGTGACTAATAGGAACTTTTCCGATAACTTACAGGTTGTGGAAACTTTTTATTTTAATTACAAGTTATAAGAACTTTTTTTGTAACTTACAGGTGTTGGAACTTTTAGCTCACTTTACAAGTTACTTTTTTAAAAAGTTACTTGCAACATGTTATAAAAAGTCCCATTTCACTTTAGTAACTTGTTATGAGCTCCAAAAGTTCCTATTTCTCTTTACTTTTAAAAGTGAACTTTTTATGAGCTCCAAAAGTTCTAATTTGAGTCTTTTCTCATAAAATTCACTTGCAATGAGTTCTCTCAAGTTTACTTATTACTTGCTTTGAGTGGTCAAAAACCCGATGCCATTGTTGGATTGGGCAGTTTGAGTTTGAGTTTGCATTTGTTAGAAATGTCTTTTGATGTAAAATGGCATATCCATTTCAAACGCCATTCATTCATTTTCATTCCATCTTCATTTCAAAGGCGTTTTTCATATTCACATCATTCAAAACGCATTTCATTCAAAATGCCATTCATTTCATGATAAAAACGTTCTTTGCTGGAACGTTATTCATTCCTTTCAAAAACACCTTTCTTTTTCAATGTTTTTCATCCATTAAAATGCCCTTTGCTGAAACACGTTTTCAACTATCTCTCATTCAAACATTTTTTTGTATCAAATGCCTTTCATTGCTGAAAAATGCCTTCATGATTCTCCATTTCATTTCATTTCACCTTCACATTCACGTTTCTCCATGATCTCATTGCCATTTTCTGCAAAAGAAAGAAAGAAAAATAATGCCCTTGGCTGCAAGTCGGGATTTTATAAACCAACTACAAGTAGGAAGTTTTGGTCAAAAGTGCAAGTAGAAGTTTCAAAAATAAACTTGCAATGACCTCTCATTTTTCCTACCTTTCACCTTGCACTTGCAATATTTTCCAAAAATCCCGATTACACATTGCACTTGCAGTTAGCCTTCCAAAACCCGAAATTGAGCTTTGGCCTCACTTTTGCAGCCCCTTTGTCTCATTCTCGTTAATCCTGCTTGCGCACATGACCTACCAAATCAATACTATAAGGCATGGGACTTATTTTTCAAACAAATTCCAAGGCTGGAGAATGACACAAAGAAAGAACAACAACATGACGAAGCTACACAAGGAGTTGAATAAGTGACATGATTGAGCATAGAATGCTTTCAAGACAAAGATGCAAGAATATTTTCCAAACAGCAGCATGAAGATCCAATCAAGGATGATGAAGTTCGAGTCGTGTCTTCAGACACTTGAATAGTTTCAATTATGTATTTGTAATTTAGTTTTGACAAATTACATGTAAAATGGAAAGATCTAATTGCATGTGATCATATCACTTGCAAAGTTGTAACTTGTAATTGCATGTAATAACATTACAAGTCAAATTACAATAGGACTTGTAATGTTGAATAAATCAACTGCAGTTAGTTAGTGGTTGAGAGAATTTCTCAAGTTAGTTGGGATCCTCCCACCTTTTTCTCAAGGCTTCTCTCCTATAAATACTTGAGGGGGTCTATTGAAATTTTCATCTTTTGGCAATGCAACAAAAACTCTACTAGTTTGTATGTGCACTTTAAGACTTTGAGCTTAGATGTAAATCAGATTACAGTCAATTAAAAAAGGTAAATTGCTTTCAAACTTGGTGTTGATTCAAGGTGTTATGTGACGACATTTTCTGCATATTGAATGTGAGTTTTGTGGTGTTATACAAGAGGGATTCAAGCTCAATTTTGGCAAACTTTGAGCTGCTTATTGTTTTTGGAGTTTTAGATTGGTTTTCAGATTTAATACTGCAGACTTTGAGTTGTTTGTCACGTTTGAAGCTATTGTAGAACGCTCAAGCAAAGGGGGTAAATTGTAGACTTTGTGCTGCTTTTATTTTCTATGTTTGTGCATTAAAAGTGCATCATGTAGTTAGATTTTGAGCTGCTACATACTGTATTTGGTTACGAGAAAATCATCTAAGAAGGTTGATAGGAGAGTAAGTTGTCAAAGACTTTGTGCTTTCAATTTGTTTTCCCGTCCCGAAGGAGCAACAGAGGACTTTGTGCCTTTATGGAAACTTTGCTTCCTTATTTGTTTACTTCATTAATCATTTATGCTTTCAGCTGTGATTTTTTTCTGAAACAAGACAAAATAATAAGTGTCTTTTTCTGAAAAAAGAGAATAAGACAGAGTTTCACCCAGATTTAGAATAGATTTATAATTGGAGTTTATTTTTGAATTGTTAAAATAGAAAGCGAAGGGGGAGCCTTCCCTTTGAAAATAGGAGAGTTTATCTCACACACTGTGGCTGAAACCACAATTTTGTACGCTTTCCCAAGTAAACAAAATTTTCAACCAACATAGTGTGTCTTTTTAAACTTCTAAAGTTGTTGATTATTCATTAGATCTCCTACTAGATGATCCAAAATGCTGAATCTATGAAATAGAAAGCAATGAAGAATCTAACTTTGGGAAAAGTATATTTAAAGTATACCATTGAGGCAACAGAAGGCAATGGAAAATAAACAAGAACAAATGCCAAATTCTTTTAAAGAAGCAAGTATTTATTAGGAGTTCAACTTTGAGTAGATTTAAAGTTGTGGAAACACTAAGGGGGGAAGGAAGAGAGTGGATTGACTCGAGTTAAGTACCCCATCTTAGGAAAAACATAGATATGTTTACAGTTTGAAACAACTAATGACTCCTTCGCAAGTCATGATGGCAATTAAGTCATGCATTTTATGACCACAAGGAAAAAGGTATTGGGATTTTCGAAGAAAGATAATTGGAAAGATCAAGGATTATGACCTATTATCATCCCATACCTTATGTTAATTTGATTGGAAGAATCAAACGATATTAACATTGATGCCTTAGAAAAGGATAGGCAGATAATTTCAATATGATAAGGAATATTATTGCCTATGGGATGGGAAAGGGAGTATCTAGATTACTCGTGATTGGAAGAAAGTGTCTCTATACTCCTATATACTTTATATGGAGAAATTAGATAACAATGTTATTTCTAAACATAAGTAGTAATACTACATATTATGAAATCTACTCATGGCATAAAGCAACTTGACATGGTAGCTTACTATGTTAAGAGACCTAAGGATGCAAAAGGTTTAGCCATAAGCCATAGTAATGGAATGGAAGATAAGGTAGAATGTAACACATGTTAACCACATCGAAAATTTCTTTACGAGAATAATTATTTGATCACTACCTTACTATTGAATGAAACCCTAGGTTTGTAATAACCTAATTGCGACAAGAAGTTCATTCGAATAAAGAGAGACACTCTAGGTTAAGTTTTAACCTATTGAGTTAGGTTATGTACCAGACTACTCTTTAACACCTATAAGTTGGAAATAACTTATTTGGTTAAGTAGCACATTTGGTCATGATTGGGATATACAGGGGTAGAGAAACCTATAACATCGGACTAGTCAACGATTCAGGACTCTTTTCTAAGAATTGAAAGGAAATATTGAGATTGAGATTCGCCATGCAAATGTGTATATCACTTGAACTATGAAATTCTATGAGTAGAAACATAGGTGGGATACCTAGTGAGTTAAAGACGCTACATTATACTCTAGAAAGGAAGTCATAGTATTGACAAGACTCTACTTTGATTAACTCTTATATCAAAAGAAGATACACTCTCAAAACGAGGCATCTATTGTTATGTCGGAACAACATAGCATTTTCATTTATCATGAAATATTGGGAATTTTTACTGAGTAAAACACCGGAGTTGTTACTTGTGCTCAAAAAGGATATACCGAAGTTGGGACTCTCCTATATGATTAAGAGAATCAATGGAACCAACGAGAAACATTCATGTTTCGAAATTAGGTATAAAAGTAAATTTGATATCTTCTATGGACCAACATGATTAAACAAGGATTAATACTCGAAATTAGTACCAAATTTATCAGGAAAATTAGATTGAGTTAAAAGATGGATTACATCTTTGAAAATAATCCAAGGACAGAAGAGATCCACGGTATGGAGGACCTAAGATAAATGGGATTTTTCTTCGCTAAACTTATAACCTGTTGTCACCTATTTCACACATCGCCCCATTGCAAATGGGGACCCCCACTAGTTTACTTTTTAGGGTTTTGCTCTAGCATTACAATTTCATAACTCCATTGCTTTGAGAGTTTGGAGTTAGAGTTTTGAGGGCTCATTCGAGCCAACCAGAGAATTAAAGCCCAGAACAATGCATAGACGCCATCAAAGTGCTGAGAAGGTCCGAAGGATAAAGAACGTCATTGCTTTGAGTCAATTCTGACACTTCCTAATTTTTAGGGATTCTACTTCTTTGCTTTTTGTTTTTTCTATTTTTGGCACTTTGGAAACACTATGGGATTTACTATTTTTAGAAATTTTGCTTTTCTTTTTTTCTATTTTTAGAAAGTTCACCTAGGGTTGGGTCCCACAAGTCATGGTGTCAACGTTTTTATCTTCTGAACTAAAGTTTTACACCTCCAAGAGTAAAAAGCAAAAGAAAGAGAAAAACGAGGGTTCTATTCCAGAAGATCCAGATAAAAGCAAGCAATTAGTCTAAGTGTCAAGCATGGCAAGCCAACCTTCAAATTCGCCCAAGGTAGAAATGGCATGGAAGTCATAAAGTCTGCCATGGAAATGGCAAGACAAGAGCAAAGTCCACCCAAGAGGAGTTGTCAAAGGCTAAGCCAAGTCTGCCCAACTCAAAGCATACATGGCATAAAGTTGGTAAAGTCCGCCCTTGGCTTGGTTGATGCTTGTCCAAGCACAAGCAAAGTCCACCCTACGCCAAGGAAACAATGTCAAGAACTTGATGAAGTCCGCCCATGCACTTGTCCAATCTAGTTCAAACTCCGCCCAACCTTGGCAAATCACAAGTAAAGTCCGCCTAGAAGAGGAAGGAGAGATGGCAACACACAAGTGAAGTCCGCCCATGCTTGTCCAAAAGGAGCTAAAGTCCACCCAAGCCTAAAGAGTGGATGGCAAGACAAAGCTAAAGTCAGCCCAGCCAAGAAGAGGGAAGAAAACTCAAAAATTGGCTAAGTATTAACGCCTAGGGAAGAAAAACTCAAAAAATTGGCTAAGTGTTGTCACCTAGGTAGGAAAACTCAGACAATTGGCTAAGTGTTGACACCTAGGGAAGAAAAACTCAAAAATTAGCTAAGTGTTGACACCTAGGGGAGGAAAACTCAAAGAATTGGCTAAGTATTGATACCTTGGAAAATAAAATTTCAAAATTTGGTTAAGTGTCAAAGGAAATGCTATGTCTAAGATATGGTCAAGTCCGCCCAAACACCAAGGATAAATGTCTAAACAATGATAAAGTCCGCATAGACACCAAGGAAGATTTCCAGACATTGATAAAGTCCGCCCTAGACACAAGATGGCATGAAAAGCCTGAAGTCTGCCATGAAGCCAAACCATGAAAATGATCAAGTTCACTACGAACAAGATAAAGTTCGCCATCAAAGATGATCATGATTGAAAGATTTGAAAAATCAAACTTGAATGCTTAGAATATTTTTTTTTACCCTTAGAAGAAATTCCAACCAAAAAAAAAAGCTAAAAGATTTCATGACAACTCAAAGATATTTTGGCTAAAGATAGCGCCATAAAGGTGAGGTTGCCATGGTGGATAAAAAGAAAGCAAGTCCAGGTTTGATGAATTACAAAGAAAAACATGAATTTGCTAAAATAATCGACTTCTTCAACTTTAGAAGAGCTCAAACTTGTCACTTTAAATTCATTCTTTCAAACGTTCGATTGTGAGAAGATTTTAGCTCTCCCAAAGTTACGAACGATAAATTTTTTGAAGAAGAATTTTTGGAGATAAAGTAAATTTTTGAAGAGAGCACAAAATGAAGTAAATTTTTGAGTTGAAGAATCGAATTTTTGAAGGATAGGCGTGCTTTTTCTGACCTAAAGACAGAATTTAAGGCAGAATTACTGTCAAAGTGTATAATTTCAAAGGTTCAACATCTGAGTTTGACTGATTCTTTATCCTTCTTCTATCTATTCTGGCAAAATTTGCTAAGTACTTAGCCAATTTCAGTCTAATTTTTCACAAAATTTAACCTTTAACAAACTGAGACAGAAAAATTTCGAGCAAAGGTCCAAGAAAATCAGAAATTAAAGTCTTGAAATTGATATTTTTTTCATCTTTCGTGCAGGTTGATGACCACCAGAGGAGAACCTTCAAGAAAGGCACAGATGAAGTTTGCCAGCAAAGGACTGCAGTTAGAATAAAAAATCAACTCCAAGTGGAAGAATATCACAGACACCAACCTTGGACATGTAAATTTTAAAGACTTCAAGAAGAGAATGTACGGGCAAGATAGATTCCTACCGACACCTCTTGCTTGCTGGATGATGCGGAAAGGAATTGTCCAAGCAGCTGGATTTCCACCGGCTGTAGAGTGTGCTGAATTGATGGTAGAATGCGCCATACACTACAATGCACAAGAGAGACAGATCAATGCGCCTGATGGGAGAATATTGGCACATCTTGGAAAATTAGCCATTCAAGAAGCGTTTGGCATACCAAGTTATAACCGGACTTCTTAAAAAACAAAGGAAGATGCCAGAAGACTATATGAGGACCAGCCAAAGCTTTGTGCAACGAATATCAACAAGGTGTGGTTAGAAAAACCAAGGCCTTCCATCAAAAAAATGCTAAAGAAACTGCTTCAGACAAACTTCAAGGAGGATTACAGAGATATTATTTTGCTATTAAACAGAGTAATGGGCAGCCCTCAAGGTGCACCATTTGAGACATGGATGTATTAGTTTATTGATGAGATCACCTCGGGCATCAGAATGTTCAATTGGTCACAAATGATCAGTGACAAACTCCATAAGCAATTATTAAATCTAGAAAGGACAAAGTCTTTCTAAATGAGTTCCTATATTGTCTACCTATTGGCCAGAACTTACACATACACATGACTAAACTGCAGAGGCGTGGTAGGCAACGGTGAAAATGAATTCAAGTCTTAAGATTGTTATCCCCAGTTGCAGCTCTACGAAAAATCCCACTTCAAGAGAGTGAATGATGCCTTCCTAATGTACATCACTAGGATTTTGCAAGGAGGAACGCATCAAAGGCTTACTCATGAGGCCAAGAGCCTAATCAACAAGTACGGATCCTCGTTTATCCAGTTTCCAACGTACGTAAGAGTTCAGGGATTCACCACATGTCAATACGGTTAATCCAGTTTATCTAGTTTCCTAATCAACAAGTACATAAGAGTTCAGGGATTCACCGGATGTCCATACCGACTTCCGATCTACCCAACTAACAGAATGGTCTTGCTCAAAGTCCTCAAGCAACCAGAAACATATCAAGGCCTCCAGAGGTCAAAGCAAAAGGCCACCATCACCTTTCCATTTTTCATTGGGAACATGCTGGAGTCTTGTCCATCGGCACAGGCAGCCGAAAGTGCTAGGTTCGGGATGCAATGGTACCCATTCACATCTTACTGGTCTAGGGCTGATTTCGGCCCTCACCACCACATTGGGCCCGTGAATGGAACGAAATAAAAATATAAGATAGACCTGGAGGAATTTTGGGCGAATGTCGTAGATGAATATGAAATCAGGAAAAGACTATGGTGCAGATTGCCAGTGAACTTGATCAAAACAACCGAACTTTTCATAGTGCCCGATCAACTTGAGGACGATGAAGAGTATATTTAGCCAGGATTTGATTAGAATCGGCCTCTTCCTCCTATAAAATCGTCAGAACCCGAGCTCGCGGACTTAACCACCTTAATCACGCCAGTTGTCAAATATTCACAGTGGTGGGTGGATCAACAAATCCAAGAGCTAAGGCAAAGAAATGTGACTTTGACTTATAAATTAATGGGCGAATCAGAATCCTATACTTCAAACACAAGTGCATCCCAGAGTGATGAGCCGATTGAAAGCACCAGGAAAAGAAAGGAGGCAATTGATGACTCCATAAGATCAAAAGGGAAGAAGATTGCAGATGAAGAACTTGTACAGAAGAAACAGAGTTCAGGGCCATCTCATTCCGCCATATCCAGGAATGTGAATGAGATATTAAATATTGATGATGAGTCCTTGGCATAAATTAGAATTCCTTCTCCAGTCCCTGAGGAGAACATTGATAATAACGAGCCTCCATCTCCCACAGGCACAAAGATACTCGAGTCCGAAAATAAAATGGATATTTTGGGTGAAGAGTTTCAAGAGGCGATGATTTCTGCTCTTAGAGGAGTCCAAGACACTCCATGTGTAGAAAATACTCAAGAAGAAGGCATCGAGTAGCCTACAATTCTTGATTGGTTAAAAGAAAGATTGAAGATAAAAGTACCAGTAGAAATTCTAGAGGAAGATCATACGGCCAATTTCTTGGCCAAGTTAGAAACAGTTACTATAAAGAAGTCCGCCAAAATGTTTTCCACAATCCAGAGGGACGAAGCCGGCTGCCGTTTAGTACAAATTGTTATACCAACAGTGGATAAGTCGAAGGAAAATATTGCTCCCCAAGAGTATGCCATCACTATTGTCGACTTGGGCCCAACAACAAAGGGTCAAGAGGTGGAAGACTTGGACAATTCAATCACTTCCATCAAGGCGAGGTTGGAAAAGGAAGTGGCAAAGAAACGAGAATATAAGAAGGAGATTGAATGCCTGAAAGAATACATTCAGCACTTAACCAAACCTCTTGATCGGGCCGACCCAGTAGTTCCTCCACTTTTGAACTCTTCACAAGAAACAATCAAAAATTCTAAAGAAGAGATGGTCACAGCTAAAGAAACTCAGGAGTGGATAGCAAGCACAAGCGGAGAAGCAGCTACATTTGTGGAAAGATTGATGTTGGCTTATGGACAAGCTTCCTCTTTGCTTTCAAGGATTGCAATTTTGGCAGAAGCATGGGACAGCCTCCAAGATATTCACGACAGAATTATCCCATGTCTCAGAGTGTTCAAAGGAGTTCCGTAAGACGAACTAATTGATGGAGAATTATTGCAGCAGGTGTTGCATATGATTTCAATAACTGATACTGGGCATTGATTGCACAGAGCGAAGTCTTGGAAAAGGTGGAGGCAGATGGTGTTAGAGTTGAAGAGCAAACGAGGGAAATTCAAAATAAGATTTTACTTGTGGCTGCAGATGTGCTTGAGAGGGATGTTGTCCGAGAGAATGATATGCAGCTTGAAAATCTAAAGCTCAAGATTCAGGAAATTTTCTTCACCATCAACGAGCCAATCCTGAGGCAAAATTTGACTAAGGCATCAAACTTCTTGTCCGTCCGGGATGCCTTCCTACAACAAGAATCAAAGTAGGAGATTGCTTTCGCCGAGTGTGTAGATTATTTGAACGTGTTGGAATTCAAGGTCAACATGTTGCCACATGTCACAATGGAATAGGTCCGCATAATAGTGTCTAGATTCATTGAATACACAACCACTCAGGAGGATAACGATGTGCCTCCTAGAAGATAGCTCCTCACACCACTTGTTCTTCATCCACTGGATATTGATAATTGTTTTGGGAAACCCTAGTTAGGGTTGATTTGTTTTAATCTCTGTCGTTGATCTCAAATTGATCTCGGCCATTCATTTATTTTAATAAACTCTATATAAACTCTCATTCTCTCATTTTCATTTGGTGAAGAGAGTGTTATGAAATTGTTGCGTATAGCTACTTGGGATAATAAAAGTTCATATGCATGATTTGCTTTGAATCCTTCTTATTCTCAAGTGGTTGCATGGTTGCATATCTCCTTCAACAATAGAATAGATTTAGCATAGAATATAGAATAGATTTAAAAGTAGAATTTGATTTGAATTTATGTTAGATGAATGAAAGATTTGATAGTAGAGATTAGCGAAACTTTGCTCATACTTTCTTTGAATAAATGATTTTTGTTCAATGCGTAAAGTTAGCCTGAGCCTATATTGTGGATGCTTAACTTCTGTCTGAATAAATATTGTTCGATTTGATGGTAGTATTCGTGATGTGAAAATCATAAGCACACCCCTAGAAGATTGCCCTCACTTTGTGTAGTTGTCCTTAGTGTGGCGAAGCAAAGTGTTGTTATTGGTTTCACCCAATCTTTACTGTCTCTTGAGTTCATAGGATTAGCATAGAACTTCTAAACCCTCATCCTTTTGCACTTTTTTTTGAAACTCCAAAACCGAAAACCAAAACAAAAAAAAAAGGAGAGAGCATTACCGTCCAATTTTCCTAAGTCCTAACTTGTGAGTGATTTGTTAACGTAAGTCCCTTTGTGTATTACCAGCATATCACAACACTTATTGAGCTTATCCACACGTCAAGACCTGACAAAAGAAACCTTGGAATCGCCATATGATCTTCTCTCAATCTTAGCATACACAGTGGTTTTTCAAGAGAGGATAAAGTGTCTTTGGACCTTTTATTCTAGAGTGTTTGATGAATGATAAAACGTACACCAACATAAAATTGGCGCTAGAAGGAGGGCAAGAAACAACAACAAATTTCTTACAAGTTGAGGTAGTTGACATGATGCAATATGGTATTACAACGTGAGTTTCCTTTTGACATACCTTTTGAACAACCAGATCAAGGACAGTCCAGCATTACTGATCAATTGTATTCACTTGCTTGGAAATCAAAGACAAACCACACTCAATTCAGGCAAGTGAGCCACATTCTTGGTAAAGAGGAAGAAAAGGGAAGACGAATTGACGAGGCAATTGAAAAGGATTTGACAGAACAAAGAATCTTGACCCTTCTACGACATGTTTTTCAAGATATACAACAATTTCTTGAAGCTGTCAATCAATCACCACCTGCCTATCCTCAATAAATCCAAATGAAGAATGGTGCTTCCAGGCAGCATTCCTAATCTAGGGCAAGATCCTATTCCAGTGCTACAAGCAGACTTAGGTTTTCACGACGAGCAAGAAGACGTCATTACCGAATTATATAGCCTAGCATGGAAAGTAAGAAAAAATGCTCCTGACTAGTTTCGAATGCGCTTTATTCTTGAGGAAGAAGAAGAGAAAGCCCAACTTATTGAGGCCACTATCCAAAGAGATTTGCTTATCCAAAGGTTTGAAGCTCTTCAATGATAGCAAAATCAGCCAGCTAATCAACAAGTTCCTCAACAAGAAAATCAACCAACTCCTAAAGCAGTTCCCCCACAACCCCGACAGACTTCAAGGAAGATACGCTGGATCAAATCAATTCTTTCTCACTAGACAAATTTCAAAGAATTACTAGATCCACTCTAGGTTCTTTCAAAATATTTGTAGAGCCATCACCTTACAGAAATAGACAGAGAAAGAAAACAGAAACATCACGAGAAGGAACATCCAGTGCAATTGACTCTAGTGAAGGAGTTCCACCCAATGAAGAAGTACCAAGTGAAGGAGAGGACATTTTCAGTTTATTCCAAACCCCGCCATCGCGTATTCCGATTCTGAGTACTACTCAACTAAATAATCAACAAGTTCCAGTAGCTGCACAACCAATTCAACCAATCCAACCAACTTAGACAAATCAAGCGAACGCTCCAATGGAGTGGCGTCCAACTAATGCATTACCCATGACATTTCCTATCTATCATGACATGCCTAAGAATCCTGAACAGTTTTGTTCCAAGTTCCATAGTGGTGATTTGAGTCGCACTGCAGATGAACATATCAAAACTTTTTAAGATCTCCTTCAAAATAGAGATATCCAAGAAGAATATGTTGCTTGTAGACTGTTCCCCTCCACTTTCGATGAAGAGGCCTCCTATTGGTACATCCATTTGCCAGCCGACTCTATCTGCAATTGGCAATAAATGAAGGAAGCTTTCTTAGAGAAATTCAGAGCACCAATTTCCACAACAGATTTGTATAGGCAATTTGTGGAAGTGAAGAGGCAGGAGCACGAACCAATTAGCACGTTCAACAACAGATTCCACAAGGCCTACACAAGGTTACGAGATACTTACAACTTGGACAATGTTGCAGCCCTGCCAGTTTATTACGCAGCCTTAGATCGTCTCACCTCTATGTTTGAAAAGTCAAAGAATCCAGCCCCAGCCAACTTAAAGGGAGCATATGTTGCAGTAGTTACAGTCAGCAATGATCTAGGAATAGGTGTTGCTTCAGGTCCGCTTAATTATTTAGGGAATTCCGCTGCCCAAAATCAAATCCAAGATATCAATCGAGCATTGGCTCAACAAACACCTATGATGAACTTAGTTCCTACCGCAAGTAATCAATTGGTTCTTCACCCAGGAGCACCTATATCCCAAGCACCACCATCACAACCAATATATCTTCAGAACGCAACAACCTCAATCTTGACTAAAGAAGAAACGGACGAAATGAAGGAATTGATCGAGCAAGTCAAGAAGTTGTCAACTGAAGTTACATATTTGAGAGGTCAGAACAATCAAATACAAAGTATGCAAAGACACTATTTGTCACATCAAGGGAATTACCAAGGTCAAAGTTCCATCAGATACCAAAGAGACAATCAGAATTACCAAAGAGACAATCAAAATTTTCAAAGGGACAATCAAAATTATCAAGGGAATAATCAAGGTTTCTGGAATACCAATCCAGGCGTCCAAAAGAAGACATGGAACACCAGACCTAACAACAATATTGTGCCGTCTCCCTTAGATAATCAACCTACTGTTGATAATCGTCCCACAGACAAGGTGTTCCTAGCCAAAGAGGCATTATCAGGATGGTGCAAATTGCACAACATAGATCAGCATTCTGAGTTACATTGCCACAAATTCCAAGTAGCAGCAGATATTTGCAAGCATGAGAAGTGGAATTCCGAAGCAGAAGATCCTCTAGTGACAGGATATGAAATAGTCCCCTCACCGAGATATGATCAAGCCCTTGTCATTGAAAATGTCAAGTTTTCACCCCAAGAGTACCCGTTGTACCAGCCTAATCAAAGATTCCCACCCGCGTCTACAAATGGCCCAGTGGAGGCGCCACAATATCAGGCTAGACTAGAAACTCAAGACCCATCAAGTCAGTCAACTACAATTAATGGTTATAGTTTCCCTCCATTGTATAATAGTGTACTGGTGGAAGGAACAAGAGAAGTGCTCCAACAAATGTCTGGAAATCCGCTCAAAGTGTATCAGAGGAATGCTCGCCATAATGAACCCTTGACTATATCCATGTAATGTCCCCTTCGAGCTAGCTACTCGGGACACCGCTTAACCTTTTTAATTCCCAAAGGCAAGTGTTGAAAACAGGGAATCATTTAGTTAATTATTTAATTATCACCTAAGCTCAATTTAATCTTCTAAGGTGATGTTAAGTAATTAATTAAATCCTTTTGTAAAGAAACTTAGAAAAATATTTAAAATATTACCTTGTAAAAGTCACTTGTATTTTGAATAGTGAAAAATCATAAAGTGACTTAAGAAATATTAAAAACATTACTTTATAAAAAAGTCACTTGTAATTTTGAATGGGAAATACAAAAGAGAGAAGAAGGAAAATATTCGACACTTTTGGATGCATATTTTCACGGGAAAACTAGTCGAGCTCTCTAGTTGGGATGTGAAACCCTAACAGCCATGGTTTTGAGTGTGAGATCATAACTCCTAGCTTGGCATGGTCAAAGGTCTGGAATGAAGAAAGCAACCTACACTCAGATTTTTGCATTCACCATTCACTGAAATTTTGATGCTTCTTGGTGATGATTTTTGAGAAGTTTCAAGCTTGTTGAAGGCGTGGACCCTTGTAGAAATCATAGACGAGTTTTTTGCTTGCTGCATATTTATCTTCTAGGTGTATTGTTGAAGAAATCAAGCATACTAAAGATTGACGTGTTTCCTTGAAGCAGAAGGGTTCAACATTCAGCTTCCATTTGTGCTGGGACAACTCCCAGTGGCTCCAAAGGAGGCGTGTGGACTCCATAATGCAGGGAAACTCATATTTCATGAGTTTCAATTGAAAGAAAAGGATATTTCTGTTGGACGTGTTTGCTGGGAGTTTCCTACGGGTCTTACTTCATCTCAAGATTGGAGTCGACTACACTTCCAGGTCTGAATATTCTTATATTGCCTTCAGTTTGCATTGCCTGTGCTGTAGTTACAAATCTGAGTTTCAAAAGTCTCAGTTGCTGCATTTAAACTGAGTTATTATCTTAGTCTTGACTGCCCAGAGTCTCTGTTAAGAATGCTTGTAACAGCTGGAAATTGTAACAGTCGAATATTGGACTGCTGTTAATATTTGTCAGATCATTTGGCACTCAGAATCTGAGTTTCAGTTGATATTTTTGTTTCTCAGCCTGCTCTGTGTGATGCCCATGAATATTAGTGAGTCTAGCATGGCCCTTACCGAACTGTACACCTGCTTGTAATTGCTCCATGATGTAAAGATTGCAATCAGAATGTAAATAAGCACTTACAAGTTATTGTAATAGTCTGAAATCAGAACTCACTTCGCTGTTGTAATTTCTGAGTTTGCATCTCCTTCCTACCTAATATTCATAACACTCAGAAAGGGGTATAAAATGTTTGAAAATGCACTCTTGAATGTATCTGAACTTCTCGATCGATTAAAGTAATACTTCTGATTTGGATCCTTAGATAAATGCATGTATTGTTTGGAAACTATTACTATTATTAATGTAAAGTTGTCATGCAAGTTTGGCAAAAGTGAAAACCTATCAAACAGAGAAAACAAACGAAAATTTCACACCTTCTGGATAGGAACTTTACAGTCTATTCCTCCAAATAATTTTCAGACTCCACCAAATCCAAATGCTACCAATGTGCCATCTCTTCCCAGAGATTTGCCTGAATGCCGTCAGCAGAATGTCCAACCAAATGGGACGAGACAAGCTACTATACCACAAGTGGAACAAAGGTGGCAAGCAAACCTGCAAGTAGAGCAGGCTCAGGCACAAACAAAAGATCGTCCCAGAGAAGAATTGAGAAGGTTAAGTTCATACGTGCTGGAAGAGTTTAAAAAGATAAAGGTCAGCTTGCCTTTGATCAAGCTAATGAGAATCCCTGAGAGTCAAGAAACACTTTTGGGCAGTTTGACTGAAGTTGTAATCCCAAGGAACACCTCATAAAACATGCCAAACAGAGGAGTACCCAATGCTCCAGCAAATACGACTGTCGTTCAAGATGAGCCAAAAGCATCAGGCAGCACATTTGATACTCCACAACAACCCCCTAATTTTGTGGGAATAGTCCAAACATCGCCTAGTAGTTCAAATCAAGGAGACATGACATCAGAAGAAGTTCTCATGGACACAGACATATTCCAAGCAGAAATTTTGACAAACGAGCTACCATACACTCCACAAAAGAAAGAACTTGTCCCAAGAGCACAAAAGGAAAAGAATTGAGACATCAACAATCAAGAAAAACACCCAGTAGTCTTTTACTAGGGAAAAGACGAGCCTACCCCATTTTTGTTGTCAGTTAGAATATTTGGCAAAATGTTGCACAATTGCCTAGTGGACTCCAGTGCTTCAAGCAACGTGATGCCACTAGCTATCTTCCAAAGGTTAGGACTTGTGCCAACAAGAACCAATAAGAAAGTCACTCAGTTAGATAAAACAGAAGTCCCTGTTATGGGAGAATTGAACAATATTCATATGCAACTAGCAGCAAACCCGAGAGTGCAAAGTTGTATCGACATTTCCATAGTCGATATCCCTGATGGATATGGCATGCTTTTAAGTAGAGATTGGTCAAGGAGGCTAAATGGATATATTTCTACAAACTTCTCTCACATGTGGCTGTTGTGGAAGGAATCCCAAACCAAATAAAAGTTGACAGCACACCGAGGCTCAAGCTGATGATTACTGAATACGAAGAAAACAACGAAATATTGTTTCTCCAAACAGACTTAGGTTCTTACAGGCCTAGAGTAAATGAAGTCCTAATGTTGCAAGGATCGACTTGGGAAATTAACAGGATGGTTGATTCTACCGAGACACTAACCGAAAAATGCCAAGGCTCTCAGGATAATAATGAGGGAATGTTTGAAAATTTCAAAAACTTTGTCTGGAAAAGTGCTCAGTTGAAGGCAAAATTGCGCGAAAATGTCCACATTCAAGATCTATTGTTGCCAAACTGGTGTCAAATCCACAATGCGGCTCATTCTGAATTTATATGTAAGATGTGTCATAAAGCCATAGAAGTACAGAAAAGAATTCCATAGGCATTGAGCCTTTCAAACAACGCAGAGGTCAATCATATTAATGGCTCTACCTCAGTAAGGGTACAAGAGATAGAATATGAACAAGACCCCCAAGAAGGAAATACGGTGTGACGACCAAACCCGTACGTCAAATTAAAACTTTTGAATTTAACCACAATAAGTAAAAACAATGCCATTTATATAAAAAAAATCTTTTCAATTTCATAAACATGATATATCATTTTGCAACTTTAACTATTTCTTTCCAAAAGAAACTACACAGTAAAGAAGAATAAGATACATACATAGCCCGTAAGCTTTTGGCACAAATAGAAGTAAGAAGGTCCAGGAGTTTGTCCTATCAAATCTTGGATCATCGGCCAATTGTTGAGGAGGAGAAACATCACTCGGGCGTTTTTCCGCCAACCACGAACTTATAATGCGGTCCACCGCACATTCATTATTCAATGAATGGCCCTCCCTTCGAAGAAGAGATTGGTAGGGTATCCCTTAACGATTACCAACTGAGCATAGTGTTGTGTTCCTAAATAACTAGGTCCTGTGCATACGGAAACTCTTGAACTAGTATGTACTTCGGGATCACGGTGAACCGACAATGTAGTACTACAACTAAATGTAAGTTGTTCCTAACACTACTTTGGCCAAAGTGTTTACATTCAATAAAGAATATAGGTCATCTATCACATGCACTAACCAGGGTCAATTTGACTTAAGGCTTCCTTACTCTATGCGTAGGTTGGTCTATTTGGGGTAGTCTGTACCCTAGACGTCCTACATCAAGCTAACTACTAGAAAGGAGGACAACTTAACAAGTACTCACAATTATCTCTCCTATACTGGACATCTTCATCCTAGGAGCTTCATTAACTTGACTAAGTTAATCTACAAACTTCTTGTGATCGGTAACTTATTAAACACCCTCAATTCTTCCCTAGTATTTAATAGCTACTTGAAATCATACACTCCTTATATAGAGTTCATACAAGTAAAGCAATTTACTCCTCAATGCATCTATGATCCTAGTGTAAATTGTACACTAATGCAAGCAAGAGCTAATAGTAGTAAACATGCAATACCCTTCCTATATCACAAATTACTCCTTGTATAAAGAACTAAAAGCAATTCTTAAACTTTGCACCATTTGTAGTTATTCTTTCATAAATTTGTTCTAAAGTATAATGAATAGAACTACTACCACTTCCTATCCTTGTACATTCAGATGATATGAAATCGGACTTTTATTTAGAAACTCTTCTAAAGTATAAAAGAAGAATAGCACACATATTTAATTTCAGAATTATATTTAGAATTTGGTTCAAGAATATGAAGAAGATTAGCATGCCTGGTATATGTTTTCCACAGATGTTGATCTAGAGTGAGTATGCTGCTCTTTTAGCCTCCAGCCAAAAAACCTCCAGCCACCTCCATTTCTGATAATGAACTCTTAAACACAGTTGAAGATAATCTCGGCCCTTCACTTTTACACTCAAAAATGGTGAATGACAAAAGTGATTCTCTGTCAATGTGAATAATGCTCTCAGAATTTGATGAGTACTTTCACAGCAAAATAAACTCTCATAGCTAAAGATGGATACTCAAAATATGTTTTGCAAACTTAAGAAAATGAGCAACTCGAATTACAAAATCGTGTGAAGTAGAATGAGCTAAGCGGCTCTTATATAGGCTTCCAGCTTCAACCAATTCCCTCTTCTAAAGGCGTCCAAGCTGCCAGCAGGGTTTTTGAATGGTTCAAACATGAAATGTGGCAACCCTACAAAAGATTCGACCTCATTTTTGTGACAGCAGATGATGAATGGTTCAATTTGCACATGAGAAAATCCCGAAATGTGACACCTACAGGAAATCGTGCGATTCAACAAGTATAGATAAATGATGATAAATTCAGAGAAAAAGTCCCTTGTTCCATGGCATCCACACTTCCTACTTCCCAGGCTGCAGTCAACCCATTCAAACTGTGCTTCAATGCTGGCCATGGTCGCGCGCTTCTACAGGCGCGTTTTCATTTTCACGGAAATCCTCTCATCTCATTTTTAATTCCCTTTCTATAGTTTGTAAAGTTTCAATGAAATATTTCTTGCTTTGCCCGTGTCTCTTTTCAAAAGTGTGTTGCATTTTGATGTGCCATAACTTGGCTTTTGAAATAAAAATCGATTTCAATAGTTTATCTTCATATTTTCATGTGTTGATAAAAATTCTCCACTTTATGATTTTTAAAATAAAGTGCCACTTAAAACTTTATTGATTTCTATTCTAATATTTCTTAAATCACTATATATTTATATATTTATTTTATTATATTTAATATATATATTTATATAGTTTTATTTTACATAATATATATCTATGCATATATATTTAAATTTAGTAATTTAAATAAACTTATATACATATATATATATATATATATATATTTTGTAAAAACTATATTATATATATATATATATATATATATATTTTATCTAATAATAAATATATATATATATACACCTTTACGTGCATACATTGATACACACATACATATTTAATTACTAAGTATGTATACTGCAAGCCAGTGAACATACTTTCATTATACGTACTTATGTATGTGTATATATGTGTATATGTAATTCCGAGCTAATATCAACATAATATTATTCATATTCTCGTATAAACAACAAGTTGGCTGTGGGTATGTATACATGTATATTTGTTTGTATACTTTCCTCTATATATAGGTATTCATAAGTGTATTTATATCGATGCACATGTACGGCATATCCATTTGCTCTCATACGTTTGTATCGACATGAATATACTTATGGATACGTGTATATAACGTATACATGTATACATGCCTACCTCCTAACCAGTAACATTATTCCACATACAATTACACCAGCAAGCATCACTTATTCATGCATTCAGAAGAAGATAAGACTCCTAATGTCAACAAACAATCCTACAGATGACTTACCCTTAACTCAACAAACTGACTTAGCTTACTCAGTCTAAGGGACGTGTGTGAATGCTCAATTGGTACTCGTTACTGTTTATGTAGAAACCCTAAGTTTCCCCCTGTTTCTCAAATCTGACTGTTTTGTTTGTTTTTCTGAAGTTTTTGGTTTTTTGGTGTTTTTGAGCATAAAATGCAATATTGCGATTTTGCAAGAAAATAAAGAATAAATTCTATAAAAAATAAATCAACTCCGATAACAGTAGTATTTAATGCAAACACGGATGCCAGTCTATTATTTAACCTTTTGGAATGATTACAATACCAGTTACATGCAATCAAAAAGCAATGAATTTTTATGAAAGAACCTGATTTTCTTTGCTGCAATAAATGATCCTTTTCTGATGGTACAGCTGAGTTGAAAGAGCTTTTTATCTGGCGCCAGAAGGAAAGATCCACTGCTAATGGAATATACGCCTCTGATGATGAAGTCTGTATGCAAATGATGAAGGCGTTTGCTCTGAAACCAAAGGTACGGCTCTCCTTTGCAAGGTACGGCCAGGTACAGAAATGTACGGCCTGTCACAACAGCAATCAATGATAAAAGTACGGCCTTTGACTGGAGTCTCCAGATCTGATAGAAATGGGCGCAACTACTGAAGAAACTCACTCTACTGAATTCAACTCTGAAACCCCTGAATATATTAAACTCTGTGAAGCTCTGTAACTTCTTCTGGATGAAGAAATTCCTCTGCTTGGCAATAAATCAGGTGATATCTCACACCCTCTGAATCGCTCTCACTGGAGATGGCTCGTTCCCCAATGTTTCAAGACTAAAACCCTAGGCTTATGTGCTCTGCTCAAGACTTGATCAATTTTCAATTCATAAATGACATAATGGCTCGATTTCCAATGCAAATGCATATATCTCTTGAAAAGTGCGATTTCCTTAAAAATAGGGAATCATTAAAATAAGTCGAACTCTCTTGATTAATTTTTCAATAGTCTCCAGCCAAATTTTAATAATAAAATATAATCAACAAAATGGCCCCTTTCTGATGATGGGCGACCCCCTTCACTGAAATCACTTAAGTTATAATAAAATATTATAACTTTATATTATAAACTCCAATTAATTAATATTTAATTAATTCAATTAAATATTAATATCTCTCATTATTCATCCGATGCACGAGCCGTCTGAAGCTGACGAATAAAGAAGTGATTTTGAACGCTAACAAATCCATACTGCTAAAAATAGCAGGGGTCCCACGCTGAGTGCCAGATACTGCTAAAAATAGCAACTCAGGCTAGAAGTGTCCGAATGAGCCCAAACGAAAGCCAACTGATCAAATACTGCCAACTGAAGCTGAGCCAAGCTCCAACATGACCCTCTGTCCAACCTATCAGCCTACGAGGGTCGCATAATAGGCTAATCCTGTGCTCGGAGAGATGTCAACTAGAAGGGGACATGACAGTCCGCCCCTCCTGAAATTGCTTGTCCTCGAGCAATCTCAACTCCGGATGCTGCAGAATATCCTCGCTCTCCCATGTAGCATCCTCAACAGGCAAATCTCTCCATTTCACTAGATATTCCCTGATAGTCCTCCTACGCAACTGTCTCTCTCTGTACTCCAGGATAAACTCAGGTACTAGAATCAACTTTCCCTCATCATTTAAGGGAGGTAGAACTGCAGACGGTACCACACGTTGTCCCAACGCCTTCTTGAGGCGTGATACATGAAAAACATTGTGTACCCTGCTCTCTGCCGGAAGCTCAAGCTCATAAGCCACCTCGCCAACTCGCCTCAGGATCCTGAAAGGACTGTAATACCGTGGCTTAAGCTTCTCTGACCCACTCTTCCTAAGAGTGGACTGACGGTAGGGCTGCAGCATGAGGTAAACCATGTCACCCGCCTCGAAATGCCTCTCCCTCCTCTTCTGATCTGCGTACTGTTTTTGCTGATTCTGTGCCTTGGCGATATTCTCCTTGAGAGCCTTTATAGTATCCTGACTCTCCTGCAACAAGTTCCAGCACTCGGCACTCTACTGTCGCTCAGTAGCAAATCCAGAAAACTCGGCGCCTCATACCCGTACAAGGCCATGAAAGGTGACATCTGAATGGTCATATGGAATGTCGAGTTATAACAATACTCACACAAATGAATCCATTTGACCCGCCTTCTGCTGCCCCGCAATATAATTTCTGAGGTACCCTTCCACCCACTTATTCACTATCTCCGTCGCCCATCTGGGGGTGGTAACGGTGCTCGGTGTAAGCTCGGTCCCACAGAGGCCAATACCTCCTAAGTGACTCAAGAACCGACTATCCCTGTCGCTCACTATGCTCCGAGGCAACCCATGTAATCTGAATACCTCACGAAAGAAGACCTCTGCCACCTGTGTAGCTGTGTAGGTAGTGGTAATCGGAAAGAAGTGGGCATACTTCGTCAGCCGATCCACAACTACATATATGCAATCTCGCCCCTGGGCTTTAGGCAAGCCCGTAATGAAGTCCATCGACAGGCATTCCCACTTCCTGTCAGGAATCGAAGTGGCTGCAATAAACCTGTCGGGTACGTGTTCTCCTGCTTGTTCTGCTGACAAACAGGGCACTCACGCACGTATTGAAGAACATCTGCCTTGAGTCCTTTCCATGTAAATCTCTCCCGTATCTGCCTGTAGGTCTTGAAGTACCCGGGATGTCCTGCTGTAGGCATGTCATGAAAGGCCCGCATGATGATGTTCTTCACCTCTGAACCTGGGATCAAATATATCCTGTTCTTGTAAATGATCAAGTCATTCACAAGCGTGTACCTGGTATCAATCGCCGATCCCTCAACAATACTGGAGGCCCAAGTATCCTTGGCATACTCTGCCACAATCATATGCCTCCAATCCTCCGTAATATGAACCATAGAGCTCAAATATGGCCTACGTGAAAGAGCATCAGCCACTACGTTCTGTGTACCTTTGATATACGAAATATCAAAGTCATAGGCCTGCAATTTACTGACCCACTTCTGCTGACGATCATTGAGATCTCGCTGCCCTAAGAAGTGTCTCAAACTGTTATGGTCAGTTTTAATGCAAAATTTACTGCCAACAAGATACTGCCTGAATTTCGCTAAGGCATGCATGATAGCGAGCATCTCCTTATCATATATGCTATAAAGTCTCTCTGGCCCTCTGAGCTTACGGCTCTCATACACAATCGGGTGCTTGTCCTGCATAAGCACCGCACCAATGCCCTCACCTGATGCATCGCACTGAAGCTCAAAAGGCTTTGTAAAGTCTGGTAGTGCTAAAACAGGGCATGTAGTCATCAACTCCTTAAATCTCATAAAACACTCTTGTGCCTCAAGAGTCCAAATAAATGCACCTTTCTTCAGCAAATCTGTCATAGGGGCTGCATGTCGTGAATAACCATTCACGAATCGGCGGTAGAATCCACACAAACCTAGAAACCCTCTCAACTGTGTCAGGTTTGCCGGTGTAGGCCAATCAATAATGGCGCGGATCTTTTCAGGATCCATCCGCACTCCTCCTGCACTGATGATGTGACCTAAATATAACAATTCGGTCATCCCCAAATCACATTTGGATTCCTTGGCGTACAAGGACTCCCTCTCAAGAATACTCAACACGGTCTCTAGGTGAGCCAAATGCTCCTGCCAAGTCCTGCTGTATATAAGGATATCATCGAAGAAGACCAATACGAATCTCCTCAGCTGTGAATGAAAAACCCTGTTCATCGTGGACTGAAATGTAGCTGGTGCATTAGTGAGCCCAAATGGCATCACTACGAACTCAAAGTGCCCACAATGACATCGGAAAGCAGTCTTCTCTATGTCCTGCTCTCGGACCCTGATCTGATGATACCCTGACCGTAAATCAATTTTGGTAAAGTAACATGCACCATGGAGCTCATCAATAAGCTCGTCTATACGCGGTATCGGATACCTGTTTTTGATCGTCCTCTTATTCAGGACTCTATAATCAATACACATGCGTAATGTGCCATCCTTCTTCTTTACCAACACAACTGAAGAAGCGAAAGGTGACTTGCTAGGCCGAATGTGACCCATAGCAAGTAACTCCTTGATCGTTTTCTCGATCTCATCCTTCAGCCTTTTAGGATGTCTATAGGGTGTAATCATAACGAGCTTAGCGCCCTCCTCAAGCTCAATGATATGCTCAATGCCCCTGTCTGGAGGTCTCCCTGGTGGAATATCACTGAATACCTTATCATGCTTGACTCTCAACTGCTGAATGTCTGGATGATACTCAGTCTTCTGCTGTCCCTCCTGTATAGGTGCTAAAGTGCACTTGGCAGCCCACTCTACCATGTCGTGACGCATGAGCCTCTCCATCCGACGAAAAGAAATTGTTTTGATGTTGCTGTCCCGAATTGCTTTTAGTATGTGTGTCTTCCTGTCAACATCAAAACGGATCTCCATGTCCTTGAGACGAAGAGTGACTTCCTCCAATGAATGAAGCCACTTCATTCCCAAGACCAAATCAATATCTCCCATATTAACTACATAGTAATCAGCCTTGAACTCATAATTGTTCAAGCGTAAAGGGAGATCCTTTATCATGCGTTCACACCTCAAAGTGTACCCGTCGGCCACCTTAACCCAAATACCTTCGAACTCCTCAGTGATGAGTCCTCGTTTCTCAATCTAGCATCTATGAAATTGTGTGTGGCTCTGTATCAAGAAGGGTAATGACCCTCTGCCTGCCAACACTCCACAAATCCTGAATGATCCCTCTTGTTGAATGCTAGATAAGCGTGCCTCCTGTATCTGAAGCTCTGACTCTATCTCTGCCTTAGGCTCGACGCCTCTGGTTCTGACTCTCACTCTCCTGTTTAATTCTCGACTAATCTCATATACACATCACTCGATTTGCCTTGCCCTTAGGTCTTAGAGGACAATCGTGATTGGCGTCATAGGGACCTTTGCAGTAGAAGCAAAGCTCTTCCTGCATAGATCATTAAGGGCCTCTCGATCCAAAGGTGGTGCTGCTGATTTACCCTTTGAATCGTTCTTAAAATCTGATTTTTCTTTGTTAAAATCAGACTTCTCTCTGTTTCTGTTAAAACCCTTATTGTCCCTGAAAGAAGAAGAACCTCTGGAGTTAAATCTACTGGACGGTGCTGCTAACTCCATACTACGAGCCTTCTTCATCGCTTCCTGTAATGAAGGAGGATCAAAGGCTTTGATCCAACCTCTCAGTGGCTCTGTCAAACCCTCCATGAAGAGTACTACCAATCGCCTCTCTGAAATGTTCGGAACCATGACTGATAACTTCTGAAAGTCACCAATATAGGACTCCAAACTGCCACTCTGTCTCAACTGAGCCAAGTCTCTGAAGTAGGATTCTGGATCCTTCCTGTCAAACCGCTCAACCAATCTGTCCACAAACTCCTGGTATGACGTGATCCTGTCATGCTGTAAGGTCACCATACCGTGGTGCCACCAATCGTAAGCTACTCCCTCCAAATGTAATGTCGCATATCTGATTGCATCTCTCTCCGCCATCGGACGCAATGTAAGAAATGTGTCTAGCTTACTAATCCATGCCTGGGCTGTCACCTTACCACTACCATCGAACATCGCTAGATTAAGCTTGTTGATTGCATGTTTTAGGTCATTGTTCTGGTATCTAGGTCTCCAATCCTGTCGACCTCTGTGGTGCTCTCGCCTCTGAGTGACAAAACGGTCAAAAGAAATCCTCTCTCTGACCTCTGGTGGTACTAACTCCCACTCCTCGTTCGCTGCCATAAGTGTGTTTGCGAACAACTCCTCATGCTCCTCCTCTGCAATAGCCTCCTCGGCCTCCTGTCTCACAAAAGTAGGCCTAGTGGGCCTATCTGCTGTCCGTGAGGCTGTCCTCGGTGCTCTGCGAGATCCTGCTTCACTCCTCTCATCGTCACGATGTGGTGACGGTCTCCTCGGAGTACCTAATCTCTGAAGTGCCACTGTCAACTGCTGCAATACATCATTCGACTGCCGTTGACCTGCACATAAATCTCTGAGTGCATGCAAAACCTCTGCATCATCCTGATCTCTAGGGTTTGGAGGAATCTCTGCCCTAAGATTATCTATTATGTCAATCCTGTCATTCCTGTCAGCCATGTTTCCTAGCTGCCTACTCAAACTCTGTTGCCTGTCAATCAGAGCACATCTACGTGTGTAATACCTATGAGACCCAAACTGTTCTGGCTGCATAAGACTGCTAAACCCTTAGGATGGCAGGATTTAGCTCTGATACCACTGTAGAAACCCTAAGTTTCCCCTTGTTTCTCAAATCTGACTGTTTTGTTTGTTTTTCTGAAGTTTTTGGTTTTTTGGTGTTTTTGAGCATAAAATGCAATATTGCGATTTTGCAAGAAAATAAAGAATAAATTCTATAAAAAATAAATCAACTCCGATAACAGTAGTATTTAATGCAAACACGGATGCCAGTCTATTATTTAACCTTCTGGAATGATTACAATAATGATCCAGTTACATGCAATCAAAAAGCAATGAATTTTTATGAAAGAACCTGATTTTCTTTGCTGCAATAAATGATCCTTTTCTGATGGTACGGCTGAGTTGAAAGAGCTTTTTATCTGGAGCCAGAAGGAAAGATCCACTGCTAATGGAATATACGCCTCTGATGATGAAGTCTGTATGCAAATGATGAAGGCGTTTGCTCTGAAACCAAAGGTACGGCTCTCCTTTGCAAGGTACGGCCAGGTACAGAAATGTACGGCCTATCACAACAGCAATCAATGATAAAAGTACGGCCTTTGACTGGAGTCTCCAGATCTGATAGAAATGGGCGCAACTACTGAAGAAACTCACTCTACCGAATTCAACTCTGAAACCCCAGAATATATTAAACTCTGTGAAGCTCTGTAACTTCTTCTGGATGAAGAAATTCCTCTGCCTGGCAATAAATCAGGTGATATCTCACACCCTCTGAATCGCTCTCACTGGAGATGGCTCGTTCCCCAATGTTTCGAGACTAAAACCCTAGGCTTATGTGCTCTGCTCAAGACTTGATCAATTTTCAATTCATAAATGACATAATGGCTCGATTTCCAATGCAAATGCATATATCTCTTGAAAAGTGCGATTTCCTTAAAAATAGGGAATCATTAAAATAAGTCGAACTCTCTTGATTAATTTTTCAATAGTCTCCAGCCAAATTTTAATAATAAAATATAATCAACAAAATGGCCCCTTTCTGATGATGGGCGACCCCCTTCACTGAAATCACTTAAGTTATAATAAAATATTATAACTTTATATTATAAACTCCAATTAATTAATATTTAATTAATTCAATTAAATATTAATATCTCTCTCATTATTCATCCGATGCACGAGCCGTCTGAAGCTGACGAATAAAGAAGTGATTATGAACGCTAACAAATCCATACTGCTAAAAATAGCAGGGGTCCCACGCTGAGTGCCAGATACTGCTAAAAATAGCAACTCAGGCTAGAAGTGTCCGAATGAGCCCGAACGAAAGCCAACTGATCAAATACTGCCAACTGAAGCTGAGCCAAGCTCCAACATGACCCTTTGTCCAACCTATCAGCCTACAAGGGTCGCATAATAGGCTAATCCTGTGCTCGGAGAGATGTCAACTAGAAGGGGACATGACAGTTTACCCGACTAAGCTCCTCCCCGAGTGATATCTCTCCTCTACACGGAGGAATGAACCTGTTTCCTGCACATCATGACACGACAACCGAAGTCATATGCTCAAAACAAGGCAGTATACATAAAACATCACAAAAGTTAGAATAACACTATTCCATAACTTATATGCAACATTTATTCAAGAATTACATCAATAGAAGTATCAGACAAATGAGACAACCATTTAAATAGGACACATTCATTCGATAACAAGAACATGTTTTATTCATCTAAAAGATTCAATAATTACAGTATATTTCCCTATGCAGTAGTAGCTATACAATCGGGGTGTAACACACGGATCCACAGACTCTACTTTCCCCACAACAGAAACAAGTTTGGACCCTAAGGTTTGATGGATCCTGGTCAAAGAAAGGAGCCGGAGCTGGTTTTGAATTAATCAGTCAAAATGGAGAAGCATACCTTGTAGCCCACAAACTGCAATTCCCATGCACAAATAATGTCGCAGAATATGAATCATTGGTTCAAGGATTACTGCTATCCCCAAGGAAAGGAGCAAGAATATTACATGCTTTTGGAGATTCAAAGGTGGTAGTGAAACAGGTAAGAAAACAATAAATTTTTCATGATAAGAGATTAGCTCATCACCACAATAGAGTATGGGATCTTATTTAGAGCTTCGATGCTTTCAATATTCAATCTATGAACCGATCAAACAATCAAATCGCGAATTCCTTGGCAAGAGCATCGAGTTCATTAGAGCCACTCGCCATGGATGGCGTGAGTCAGTTCATAGTGGAGCTATCATCAATACCGTCAATTCCTGATAATATCACAAATTTTCAAGTTTTTGAAGATGATGACTACATTCTTGAGTTCCTAACAAGTTCAGATGTTTTTGCAACACAAATTATCCCATTCAAATTGAAAACTTTGACAAGAGAAGATATCTCGTTGCCCATTAACAGGCAATTTTTGAAACATTACTTCCAACCCTGAGTTCCTTGATGGGACTTATTTGTACATAGTTAGAGTGGCTACTTTTGAGTCTTGTTTTGTTTTCTTTAGTTTAGTTGCTCTTTTTTTCTTTAGCTTAGTTGTTTTGCTTTTCTTAGTTTAGTTTTCTTTCATTTTGCCTTAGGTTTAGACTGCTTAGATTAGTTTTGAATAAAGAGGGATTCTCATTTGTGAGAAAGGTGGTGTTGCTTACGTGCACACTCTGGATTAACCCTGCTAAGTTATGTTGAAAATATCCCTTGGATAAATATTTGTGGAAAATCTTTGAATCCTAGATTAATTGTTTCCAAAGTATCTTAAGGTTAAGGTTAGTACTTGACTAGAAATGGAATCATCTATTGTATCTTGACACTAAGTCTTACAGTTATTATATCTATCACACTTAATGAATTCTCTAAGTCATTATGGTTTCCTAGGTGAAGTCATGGCTAAATAATAGAAAATAATCAAAAAGTCTTACTTCAGTGCCACTATAATGCTCAAACCCATGTGAGCTTCATTGCTTACGAGCCAAAGTGTGGAAATATGTGAAAAGAAAAGAATATCAAAATGAACAAAAGAAAAAAATGAAAGATCAAAACACTTGGATTTCGGTGTGCAGACATCTCTACAGGTGTACAAAAGAATAAAAAAATAATAATAAATCACCAAAAGTAGAGGAATCTCCATGAGCTTATAGAGATAACCTCGCCGGGGCTATGGACGCTCGCTGGCAGCGAGGCTCTATCCAAGGATGCTTTTGGAGTTAAGACAAACTACACAAATAGCCATGATGGAACCAAAGAAGTCATATTGTTCTTATGAGACGGAAATAAACGCATTTGCACACACTCGTAATTGGAGCACAAAACATATTGATACAGTTTAGGATTCCTCTTTCCTTTTGAGTACTCTTCTTAGCCAAGGGGTAAGTTAGTTAGAATATATCCAAGATTTCGGGTTTAAAGTGGATACTATCTTTGGAATGTTCAGGAACATTCCCCACATGGAGTCGCCAAATGTTGTGACCTATTTCACATGTCACCCCATTGCAACTGGGGACCCCCAGTAGTTTTCTTTTTAGGGCTTTGCGTTAGCGTTACAATTTCATAAGTTTGCTTTGAGACTTTGGAGTTAGAGTTTTGAGGAATCATCTGAGCCAAGTAGAGAATTAAAGCCCAGAACAGTGCATAGGCGCCGTCAAAGTGCTCAGAAGGTCCAGAGGACAAAGAATGCCATTGCTTTGAGTCAATTCTGACACTTCCTATTTTTTAGGGATTTTGCTTTTTTGCTTTTTGCTTTTTCTATTTTTGGCACTTTGGGACCAATCCGGGATTTACTATTTTTAGAAATTTTGCCTTTTGCTTTTTTCTATTTTTAGTAATTTCTATTTTTAGAAAGTTGACCTAGGGTTGGGTCTCACAGGTCATGGTGTCAACGTTTTTATCTTCAGAATCAAAGTTTTACACCTCCAAGAGTAAAAAGCAAAAGAAAGAGAAAAACGAGGGTTTTGTTCGAGAGGATCCAAATAAAAGCAGGAAATTAGTCTAAGTGTCAAGCATGGCAAGCCAACCTTCAAATTCGCCCAAGGTAGCATGGGCATGGAAGTCATAAAGTCTGCCATGGAAATGGCAAGAGAAGAGCAAAGTCCGCCCAAGAGGAGTTGTCAAAGGCTAAGCCAAGTCCGCCCAGCTCAAAGCATACATGGCATAACGTTGGTAAAGTCTGCCCTTCACTTGAATGATGCTTGACCAAGCACAAGCAAAGTCCACCCTACGCCAAGGAAACAATGTCAAGCACTTGATGAAGTCCGCCCATGCACTTGTCCAATCTAGTTCAAACTCCGCCCAACCTTGGCAAATCACAAGTAAAGTCCGCCTAGAAGAGGAAGGAGAGATGGCAACACACAAGTGAAGTCCGCCCATGCTTTTCCAAGAGGAGCTAAAGTCTGCCCAAGCCTAAAGAGTGGATGACAAGACAAAGCGAAAGTCTGCCCAGCCAAGAGGAGGGAAGAAAACTCAAAAATTGGCTAAGTATTGACACCTAGGGAAGAAAAACTCAAAAAATTGCCTAAGTGTTGACACCTAGGGAAGAAAACCTCAAAAATTGCCTAAGTGTTGACACCTAGGGAAGAAAACCTCAAAAATTGCCTAAGTGTTGACACCTAGGGAAGAAAAACTCAAAAATTGGCTAAGTGTTGACACCTAGGGGAGGAAAACTCAAAGAATTGGCTAAGTATTGATACCTTGGAAAATAAAATTTCAAAATTTGGTTAAGTGTCAAAGGAAATGCTATGTCTAAGATATGGTAAAGTCCGCCCAGACACAAGGGATAAATGTTTGAACATTGATAAACTCCTCACAGACACCAAGGAAGATGTCCAAACATTGATAATGTCCACCCTAGACACAAGATGGCATGAAAAGCCTGAAGTCCGCCATGAAGCCAAACCATGAAAATGATCAAGTTCGCTATGAACAAGATAAAGTTTGCCATCAAAGATGATCATGATTGAAAGATTTGAAAAATCAAACTTGAATACTTAGAATATTTTTTTTAACCCTTAGAAGAAATTTGAACTCAAAAAGAAAAAGCTAAAAGATTTCATGACAACTCAAAGATATTTTAGCTAAAGATGGCACCATAAAGATGAGGTTGCCATGGTGCATAAAAAGAAAGCAAGTCCAAGTTCGATGAATTACAAAGAAAAACATGAATTTGCTAAAATAATTCAATTCTTCAACTTTATTAGAGATCAAACTTGTCACTTTCAATTCATTCTTTCAAAAGTTCGATTGTGAGAAGATTTGAGCTCTCCCAAAGTTACGAAAGATAAATTTTTTCAAGAAGAATTTTTGGAGATAAAGTAAATTTTTGAAGAAGAGAGCAGAGAATGAAGTAATTTTTGAGTTGAAGAATCAAATTTTTGAAGGATAGGCGTGCCTTTTCTGAGCTAAGGACAGAATTTAAGGCAGAATTACCGTCAAAGTGTATAATTTCAAAGGTTCAACATCTGAGTTTGACGGTTTCTTTATCCTTCTTCAGTCTATTCTGGACAAATTTGCTAAGTGCTTAGCCAATTTCAGTCTGATTTTTCATAGAATTTAACCTTTAACAGACTGAAAGTGAAAAATTTCGACTAAAGGTCCAAAAAAATCAGAATTTAAAGGCTTGAAATTGATATTTTTTTCATGTTTCTTGCAAGTTGATGACCACCAGAGGAGAACCTTCGAGAAAGGCCCAGATGAAGTTTGCCATCAAAGGAATGCAGCTAGAATCAAAAATCAACTCCAAGTGGAAGAATATCACAGACACCAACCTTGGACATGTAGATTTTAAAGACTTCAAGAAAAGAATGTATGGGCAAGATGGATTCCTGCCGACACCTATTGCTCGTCGAATGATGCGGAATGGCATTGTCCAAGCAGCTAGATTTCCACCAGCTGTAGAGTGTGTTGAATTGATGGTAGAATGCACCATACACTACAACGCACAAGAGAGACAGATCATTGCACCTAATGCGAGAATATTGGCACATCTCGGAGAATTAGCCATTCAAGAAGCGTTTGGCATACCAAGTTATAACCGGACTTCTTACAAAAAGAAAGGAAGATGCAAGAAGACTGTATGAGGACCAGCCAAAGCTTTGTGCAACGAATATCAACAAGGTGTGGTTAGAAAAACCGAGGCCTTCCATCAAGAAAATGCCAAAGAAACTGCTTCGAACAGACTTCAAGGAGGATTACAGAGATATTATTTTGCTATTAAACAGAGTAATGGGCAACCCTCAAGGTGCGCCATTTGAGACATGGATGTATTAGTTTATTGATGAGATCACCTCGGGTGTCAGAATGTTCAATTGGTCGCGGATGATCAATGACAATCTCCACGAGCAATTAAAAAATCTGGAAAGGACAAAGTTTTTCTACATGAGCTCTTATATTGTCTACCTATTGGCGAGAACTTACAGATACACAGGACTGATCTGCAGAGGCGTGGTAGGCAGTGGTGAAAATGAATTCAAGTCTAATGATTGTTATCCCCAGTTGCAGCTCTAAGAAAAGTCCCACTTCAGGAGAGCAAATGATGCCTTACTAATGTACATCACTAGGATTTTACAAGGAGGAACGCATCAAAGGCTTACTCATGAGGCCAAGAGCCTAATCAGCAAGTACAGATCCTAGTTTATCCAATTTCCAAGGTTCACCTACATAAGAGTTCAGGGATTCACCGGATGTCCATACCGACTTCCGATCTACCCTACTAACAGAATGGTCTTGCTCTAAGTCCTCAAGCAACTTGAAACATATCAATGCCTCCAGAGATCAAAGTAGAAGGCCGCCATCACCTTTCCATTTTCATTGGGAACATGTTGGAGTCTTGTCCATCGGCACATGCAGTCAAAAGTGCCAGGTTGGAGATGCAATGGTACCTATTCACATCTTACCGGTCCAGGGCTGATTTTGACCCTCACCACCACATTGGGAACGTGAATGGAAGGAAATACAAACATAAGATAGACCTAGAGGATTTTGGGCGAATGTCGCAGATGAATATGAAATCAGGAAAAGACTATGGTCCAGATTGTCAGTGAACCTGATCAGAACAACCGAGATTTTTTGTGTGCCCGATCAGCTTGAGGACGATGGAGAGTATATTCAACCAGGCTTTGATGAGAATCGGCCTCTTCCTCCTGTAAAATGGTTAGAACCCGAGCTTGCGAACTTAACCACCTTAATGAGACCAGTTGTCAAATGTTCACGTGGTGGGTTGATCAACAAATCCAAGAGCTAAGTCGAAGAAATGTGACTCTGACTTACAATTTCATGGGTGAAGCAGAATCCTATTCTTCAAATGCAGGTGCATCCCAAAGTAATGAGCCAATTGAAAGCACCAAGAAAAGGAAGGAGGCAATTGATGACTCCATAAGATCGAAAGGGAATAAGATTGCAGATGAAGAACCTATACAAAAGAAACAGAGGTCAGGGCCATCTCATTCTGCCATATCCAAGAACGTGAATGAGATATTAAATATTGATGATGAGTCCTTCGCAGAAATTAGAATTCCTTCTCTAGTCCCTAAGGAGAACATTGATAATGATGAGCCTCCATCTCCCATAGGCACAGAGATACTCGAGTCTGAAAATGAAATGGATATTCTGGGTGAAGAGTTTCAAGAGGGGATGATTTCTGCTCTTAGAGGAGTCTAGGACACTCCATGTGCAGAAAATACTCAGGAAGAAGAAGGCATCGAGCAGCCCACAATTCTTGATCGGTTAAAAGAAAGATTGAAGATAAAAGTACCAGTAGAAATTCCAGAGGAAGATGATACGGCCGATTTCTTGGCCAGGTTAGAAACAGTTACTATAAAGAAGTCCGCCAAAATGTTTTCCACAATCCAGAGGGACGAAGTCGGCTGCCGTTCAGTACAAATTGCTACACCAACGGTGGATAAGTCGAAGGAAGATATTGCTCCCCAAGAGCATGCCATCACTACTGTCGACTTGGGCCCAACAACAAAGGGCAAAGAGGTGGAAGACTTGGACAATTCAGTCGCTTCCATCAAGGCGAGGTTGGAAAAGGAAGTGGCAAAGAAACGAGAATATAAGGAGGAGATTGAAAGCCTGAAAGAATACATTCAGCACTTAACCAAACCTCTTGATCGGGCCGACCCAGTAGTTCCTTCACTTTTGAACTCTTCACAAGAAACGATCAAAAAATTTGAAGAAGAGATGGTCACGGCTAAAGAAACTAAGGAGTGGATAGCAAGCGCGAGTGGAGAAGCGGCTACCTTCGTGGAAAGATTGATGTTGGCTTATGGACAAGCTTCCTCTTTGCTCTCAAGGATTGCAGTTTTGGCAGAAGCATGGGACAGCCTCCAAGATATTCACGATAGAATTATCAAATGTCTCAGAGTGCTAAAAGGAGTTCCGAAGCGGGAATTAATTGATGGATAAATTATTGCAGCAGGTGCTGCATATGATTTCAATAACTAGTACTAGGCATTGATTGTGCAGAGCGAAGTCTTGGAAAAGATGGAGGCAGATGGTGTTAAAGCTGAAGAGCAGACGAGGGAAATTCAAAATAAGATTTTACTTGTGGCTGCAGATGCGCTTGAGAGGGATGTTGTCCGAGAGAATGATATGCAGCTTGAAAATCTAAAGCTCGGGATTCAAGAAATTTTCTTCACCATCAACGGGCCAATCCTGTGGCAAAATTTGACTAAGGTGTCAAACTTCTTGTCCGTCTGGGACGCCTTCCTACAACAAGAATCAGAGTGGGAGATTGCTTTCGCCGAGTGTGCAGATGATTTGGATGTGTTGGAATTCAAGGTCAACATGTTGCCACATGTCACAATAGAAGAGGTCGGCATAATAGTGTCTAGATTCATTGAATACATAGCCACTAAGGAGGATAAGGATGCGCTCCTCATGCCATTTGTTCTTCATCCACTAGATATTGATGATTATTTTGGGATACCCTAGTTAGGGTTGTGTTGTACCCCAAAATTAAAATTTTTGTTACACTTAGACATTTTGAAGAAATGAGTAAAAGTCTTGATAAATCGGTCAAAAAGGTCAAAATTTGGGTGTGCATGTCTTGCATGAGGGGTTAAAATGCAAAATTTTGAAAATATGACGATCTGGGTCTACTAAGAGCAACCTAATCTACAAAACCCAAATCTTAGTTTTTCATCCCTACTTTTTAGGAAAACTGCTATTTTTAGAAATTTTCTAAAAATAGTAACTTTTTCGGGGTTTTTCTGGGTTTTCTTTGGAAATGGATATTGGCAAAACTTTCTAAAAATAGTAAGTTTCTAAAAATGGAAAGTTGGTCCGTTAGGGTTCAAAATGATTTTGATTGGCTCAAAATATGTCCATATCAAGTTTGTGCAGTTAGAATCTCAAAACAATCAGTTTTTCCCTAGTGGGTCTATTCTGTTTTTTCAAAAGCATAGTAGGAGCTCTAAGGTCATCAATGGAGGTCAATCAGCTGTCAAGCGTCAATCAACACTCAGGCGTTCAACAGAAGGCAAGTTGGTGAGCAAGCACGAAGAGCGAAGGTGAAAAACTGTGAAAATTTTCTAACTCTGCTCGTTTTGGGCGCCCCAAGAGAGAATAGGCATCCATCTTTTTAGGACACTAAAAGTTGAAATTAGGGTTTGAGCCTCCAACCAAAGTTGCTCAGTTCTTTTCCAGCTCCGCAACGAGTCTAACGGTGCAGTCAACAGATCATCCAGTCGCCCAAGATTCAGAGTTGAACAAGGAGGATTCATACTAAGGTCAGAATGAAAAGGAATGACAATTATGAAAATTTGACTAAGTCTGGGAACTTTGGGCGCCCCTGGTGAAGGAGGGCGCCCAGCTTTTTGGAACACCTAACTCAAAAGTTAGGGTTTGAGAATATGCTCAATCTCTTCAGTATTCAGCTAGCTTCACAATGCCTGTCTCCGTCAGAGCATTCGACTATCCAATTTCCAACAGATTCAGATCAAAGTGAAACATATAGAATGGAGGTTTGAACTTGAAGATAAGAATCAGATGAAAATGGCCAAGTCTGGAAGGTTTCGGCACCCCAGGAGAGAAGAGGTGCCCAAGTTTTCATGGGCCTAAACAAATGAATTTGCAGAAGTAGCTCTAACACGATTTCTTCACAGTTGATTAGGCTCTCCAACGAGATATTCAGCGCGTCAATCGAAGTTTGCAGTCGCCAGATACGAGAAGCTGAACAGAGGGTTTGATGAGAGCTAAGAATTGAAATTCAAAAGCAAACATGAGAAAGTGAAAAATAATCTAACTCTGGTGAGTTTGGGCGCCCCAGCTTGCCAAGGGCGCCCAAGCTTTTGAAGGCCCAAGCTCAACTGTTTAATGAATTTTCTCCCAGGAGACCCCTCTTAATATCTCTTCAGCTTTGCAACGAGCATAACCATCAGTCAATCCGATGACCGGATCACCAGATTCGACAAGATCGTTTGTGGAAGAAGAGTTAATGAAGAAATTGAAAATCATTAAAAATGGCTAACTCTAGACAAAATGGGCACCCCTAGAGGGAATAGGCTCCCATCAATTTGAAGGTCGAAATGAAGTTTTTAGCCAGAAACTCCTCCATAACAATCTTCTCAGAACGGGTCTGGCTCTGTGATGAATTATTCAGCTCGCTCATCAGATTAGTCTGCAAGTCGGAAATCGACGTCAAACTAGGGGGTCAAAGTTGTGAAAAGTTGAAAATGTCAAAAAATGACTTAACACTGCTTGAAGTGGGCGCCCCTAGCCAAGAAGGGCGGCCAACTTCTCATGACTTAGTAGAATTTTCAAGATTTTCAAAGTTTCAGTTTGTGAGATGAAGCATGGGCGTCCAAGTTCAATGAACAGAGGTTTTTAGGGTTTTGAAAATAAAAGCAAAAGAAAACAAACCTAATTCAAACCCTAATGTCTATTTAATGCATCATTTCAATGTAAAATTAATCATTTTTGCAAGTGGTGTCCCAAGGAGAGAATTGGAGCAGCAAGTTTGAAGAATTTTTATGATTCAAGAACTCAAGTTTGCTAGTTATTCATCAAATTTTTCAGACCAGCAAGCATAAGGCCTTGCTTTTTCAAGCTTTTTCATCCAGAAGATCAAATTTTTCAAGAAGGCCAGGATTTTCAAATTTTCAGCCATCTGGGTCTTTTCACCTCATTCTTCTAAAGAAATTTTCAAGAACTTCATCAAGTTGCAACAGCTGCTTTTTATTTTCATGTCAGTGAAAACCTCAGTGCATTCAGCTTTCAATCATCTGGGTCATTTCAAATCAGTCTTTTGAAGAAAACCCATATCACAGTTTTTTCAAGAAAATTTCAAATCCTAGGGTTGGCTGCTTTTTTGATCAACCATCAGTGTTTTGCAAATCTAATCAACTGGGTCCATTTCTAATCATATTCTAAACAAAACCCAGGTGCCAGTTTTTTTCGTGAAAAATTGAAGAAATTAGGGTTTGCTGTTTTTTCAGTCTAGAATCAAAATTTTCAAAAACAGACGATCTAGGTTGTCTTGCAATGAAATTCTAAGCAAAACCCATATCTCAGAAAAAATTTCAAAAATTTGTCCGTTAGAGTAAGAAAAATCAGCATTCTAAAAATAGTAAGTTGCGCAAAACTTGTCTGAACCTAGGCAAGTTTACAGTCATTCTTCAAGGTTTCCAAAATGGAGTACACTCCCAATGTTTTCAAGACCGAATCAACTCTCTATCATGATTACATCAAAACAGCTGAGACAAACTTGCATCACATCAAGTCGGTGTTTGATCTACACGCTTTGGAGAGTGCAGGCAACACTTCAATCAAAAACCTGGGACACTCTGGACTCCTTGCAGCAGCATCTATTCCTATATCAGTTCAGAGTCTTGAGTTCGTAATCGCTTGCATCAAGCATTACAACCCGGCTACAAAGGAGATTCAGTTAGTTGATGGCAGATTGATTTGCAGTTTGAAGTCTGATATGATCGAGAAGTGTTTTTCCATTCCCCCTTGGCCTGAAAGTGTCACTATCTCAAAAAGGGTGAATGTGAAAGGATATGGGAGATGCATAAGGGAAAAATACAACAAGAAGATTGTGCTGAAGTGAATGAAAGAAAAACATAAGATTCTGCCAAGTAACACTTCCATGATGTCAGCAAAGTTTGAAAAGGCGGCCAATGAGGTCAAAGATTTCTTGAGATCAATTACAAATGGAGAAGATATCTTAGATGCACCGAACCGGGACACAATTTCCTGCTTTTTAGCGGATGTCATAGAGATTTAAAGCAGCTTTCTTCTAGAAGCTTTTTTTCCGCTCTTGGAGCAATTCTTATCCATTCTTTGAAGAAGAGAAAGAAGATAAATATAATAGTTGGCATTTCCCGCTTTTTCCTGCTTTCTTAGGTGTTAGATGTTATCTTCTTTTTAGATTTAGAAATAAAGCTTGTTTGTTGAGCAAGCCCTAGTTGTAAAAGCAAGGAGATTTTAGGGTTCCCTACTCCTCTACTTGCCTATAAATAAGTCTTTACTCATTAGTTTTCTTTCACGGTTATTGTGATAGCAAATTGCGAGCCTGTATTGCAGCAAGTTGTTATTCAGTTTCAGTTCACTTTGTTAAAACCATGCTAGTGATAACAAAACGCAAAGCCTAAGTGCCTTCTATTTGTTATTCAAGTGTTGTTCAATTGTTTTATGATAGCAAATTGTTGAGTCTCTTTTAGCCAACAAGGAGTTATTGTAATTGTTGTTCCTATTGTGTAAGAACAAGATTGCAAGCCTCTTTAGCTGCAATTTCTTGTTCCGGGCATGTTAGAAGTAAGTTTTGTTCCAAAAGTTTGAGTAAATAAAATCATAAGCCTCCTTTGCCCTGATATAACATCTCAGATTTCCGTTATTTGTGTTCTGCTTTTATGATCTTGATTCCAGCTTACATTGAAGTGTGTAGATGTTTGTTGAGAAAGAGTTTATTGAAGCATTTTGTCAGAGAATCAACCTTGTTCATTTCTAGTTTCTCTTGCTCTGCGTATTACTTGAGAAGTCAGAAACGTCTTTAGTTTAAGTTAGTCGTAGTTGAAGTTCTTAAAATAGAAAATCTCAGCTGCGGCATTTGTGTTTAATAAACATTGTGCTCTAAGCTGATCAAAAAGACAGGCAACTTAGTTCTTAGTTTACTTTCTTTCAACACCATCAGCAAGAGGGAGCTTCCCCTCCTAATTTGAGGAGCAGTTTTACTGTGCATAGCTGTCCGTTTCAAATACGCATTCCAAAGGTGCGAATTTAAACGCCAACAGGTTGATTTGTTTTAATCTTTGTCGTTGATCTCAAATTGATCTCGGCCATTCATTTATTTGTAAAAACTCTATATAAACTCTCATTCTCTCATTTTCATTTGGTGGAGAGTGTTATGAAATTGTTGCGTATAGCTACTTTGGATAATAAAAGTTCATATGCATGATTTGCTTTGAATCCTTCTTATTGTCAAGTGGTTGCATGGTTGCATATCTCCTTCAACAATAGAATAGATTTAGTATAGAATATAGAATAGATTTAAAAGTAGAATTTGATTTGAATGTATGTTAGATGAATGAAAGATTTGATAGTAGAGATTGGTGAAACTTTGCTCATACTTTCTTTGAATAAATGATTTTTGTTCAATGCGTAAAGTTAGCCTGAGCCTATATTGCCGATGCTTAACTTTTGTCTAAATAAATATTGTTCAATTTGATGGTAGTTATTCGTGACGTGAAAATCATAAGCACACCCCTAGAAGATTGCACTCACTTTGTGTAGTTGTCCTTAGTGTAGCGAAGCAAAGTGTTGTTATTGGTTTCACCCAGTCTTTACCGTCTCTTGAGTTCATAGGATTAGCATAGAACTTCTAAACCCTCATCCTTTTGCACTTTTTTTTTGAAACTCCAAAACTGAAAACCAAAACAAACAAAAAAAAGTGAGAGCATTACCGTCCAATTTGCCTAAGTCCTAACTTGTGAGTGATTTGTTAACGTAAGTCCCTTTGTGTATTACCAGCATATCACAACGACCATTGAGCTTATCCACACGTCAAGACCTGACAAAAGAAACCTTGGAATCACCATATGATCTTCTTGCAATCTTAGCATACGCAGTGGTTTTTCAAGAGAGGATAAAGTGTCTTTGGACTTTTTATTCTGAAGTGTTCGGTGAATGATAAAACGTACACCATCATAACCATTATTATATGGGAATTAATGATGGTGTTAGATCGAAATAGGTTTTCACTTAGTCAAAGGATAGACTATTATTGGATATAAAGAACCTATGTACCCAAGATTTCTGAAGATTCAAGAATGAATGAGGAAATTAATGTCAGAGTTAGGACATCAGAATGACAAAGGGAATTGTCCGATGAGAAAACACTATAATCTATGAAAAGATAGAGTAAGAAGCTGCACGGAATATGGAAGGTAATGTCTAGTATGCCAGGAAATGAAGACCGGATGTCATCATCGGTAGGACATGTAAACTCTCTTGGGATTCCAGAGGGAAAGTGGTAGAACACTAGACAGATCAATCTGCCTATGTTAGTAGAACTAACATAATGTTCTAGTAAACAAACTCATTTAAGAAACCAACACTATTCGGGAACTTGACTTATAGGATTTTGAGTCCTAAATAATTTATTGTAGGCAAGTAGTTGGCATGTTACATTAGTGAACATCCACATTATAATATTTAGCCCATAACATGAGACTCTATACTAAGTACTATTGTACCTACTCTCTCTATTGTGCTACATGTATCCATGTTTAAGTGCATAAATTGAACAAACTTCAAAAAAACATGATCATAAAGATCAAATTACTATTATTGGGTGGCTCAAACTTCAAGAACACAGATTGCTGTTGAAGATCCCTAATATTACAAACTTAAGTTCTCTCAAACTGCACAATGAATGGCTTGAAATTAGAAATACATTAAAACAAAAAATACTTATTATGCAGTATATAGAAAAATGTGAAAACAATATTGTATTCTCTGCATCTCTGTTAGTTACTTCCACAAGAGAAATTGATGCTTTTCAAACATTCCAAAAGAAGATGACAACAAAATTTAGTCTCAGTAATTTTACTGACACGGACATAGCCATGTACAAAACAGCGGCTACAGACTTTGTGCAAAAGGAATACAAGAACTCCTTACCGCTAAGCCATCATTTTCATCCTTAAGAAGATCAAGGAATAAAGCATCTGCATCATCCCTACATCCAACATTCTCGTCACCAGAATCCCCACCACGGTCCTCTATCGTGGAGCCAGTGTAAGCTTCATCCATGAGTTGTAACAGGTTCTGCTGTATTAGAAATTAAAAACATCAAATGTCAATCCTCTTAGGGAAAATATAGCAATTATCCTTCCATAAATTTAGAATATTCTGTGAATCTTTAAACCTGCCTCAGGTGTTTGACTTTTTTGAATAAAATCTGCATTATTTCCAACTAATGATCCCGAGCTCCACTCTGAGTTTTCCAGGGCTACTACTAGAGCTGCTCATATTTGGAAGGCAAAAATTTTATTGAAGATTTAGAATTACAGTAGAAAGAAAGAGCAGTTCCATTATATTTGCTTCCAAGACATCTCGATAGAATAAAAAGAAAATCTCTATTACCCTATCATACCACCAAAACTTGAAGACACATCTACAGCAAATAGAAAAATATAATACAGATGAGGCGAACAGGATCACATTCAAGACTAACAAACAGAACAATATCACTAAGTACATGCCCACAAAGTTCCTAAAGAATGGGTTGGGCTTTCTATCTTAACATGCTGTAGATTCAAAAAGTACTTTTTGTCCAGTTGTACATCCACGTCAATTCAACTATACAGAATTTCTAAACAAAATTATTTCATGAAGTGGATTTGGGATCATTCTTCTTTGAAGCTGAATTTGTGTGTTTTGCTGCTTTATGATGATGGAGATAAATTTACCGTTTATGCAGGTAAGAAGAAAAACTCACTTGGTAAATCAGTAAGGGCAGGAAACAAAGGTAGAAAAGACCCTGGAGCCATTAATGCAGGTAGAAGTGCCAAAAATTGTTTTTCTAACCTGCTTGACGACAAAATATGAAGTTAGTCACACAACTACTACTTTGAATTTATCAGAATATATGAATACTAAAACCAAACCAATTAACAGCCGGCGAACAAAAAGTTCGGAGATTTACAATTCTAATTTACAAAGTCTGAAATTGGAGCAACAGGTACGTAGCAGTAAATGTAAGAATTTATTAAGGAAGAATCTTTATAAATATGATAATTAACTTTAGCTACTTATAAATGATCACTTGCTTCAAACTATACACTCAAGGTCAAGTACATACATAAATGATCTCTTGTTGCTCTCAGTTCTCATCCTGATGATGGATCACGGAGTGTGATCCGAAACATTGATGCAAAAAAAATTCGCACACAATAGAATCCAGAAATCACTTACCAATAACATTATGGATTGTGGAAACTTGATATCACTAATACATACATAGCTGTCAAGAACAAATTGTCATGAATAAAGGGGCGATTGTTGTCTAAGCAATTTTTAAAAAGCCGGGCTCTAAATTTCTAAAAAATGCGTTTTTCTACCTGCAGTGCAAAAGAATTCTGTCCAATGACTACTAATGATTATAACAACCAAAGAAAACAATTTAATTGAAATTTCCCTTGTTGAATTCCAAGAGTTCGACAAGTCTGAAATTTTCTCTAATGGTATTCGATCTACAAGAGCAGAACATTTATCGATTTCAATGTCTCTCATTGTGGATCGGACCTACATTAAATATATAAGGAAGAGACACATCCCATGAGCGGACATGTCTCCACAAAGTGGAGGCATGTCCGTTCATGAGATGTCTCATGAATTGTGCCTTTTCATCTTAACTAAACAACCGATCTCTAATCGGGGTTTGTTACTTAATAAACATAAATGCTTACCAAGATCGATCTAAATTTATCTTGCACAAATAAATAATATCCAATCTGGAAATGATCACTGATAATGATGCTCAATCGGGATCCTATATAAAAACATGAAATGCTAATAATCTGCAATTAATAACCTCTAAATGCAGATCGATAATATACTTGGAATGTAGTAGATTTCGATATAAATGATGAGATCTACAATTAATATATATATGTGTACATACTGACATACTGACATATATATATACACACACGTATGATCATCATTTCTATATCTGACCGAAGCTACCATATTTCAACACTCCCTCTTAGCTAGGGAAGATAACACTAACCAAGTATATAGTGATATCACCTTACTCGTGATATCAGAAGATATGGTATGCTTCTAAGAGAGTCAAGTCACTTGATATTCTTCATAACACATCTTCATTATGGTATGTGCACTGACATCAAGTCACATGATGTCTACCATAATTCATGGCATATCCACGGATATATAATTATCCACCATGATTATCTCTTAAGGATCACAATGATCTTCAACTGATATCAAGTCCCATGATATTCATCAAAAGTGTCCAAGAGATACTATCATGACATGTCCACAGATATCAAGTCACATGATATCTATCATGATAGTTCAACTCATCATTGTAGAGTCGTCACTTTACAATGTCAAATACAAGTGTTCATTATTGAAAGATCGTCACCTTTCAATAATGTACACAGGGGGAGTAGGCCCATAAGGTCATGGAGTCACACACATGACAAAAGAGTTTACACATTAAACATCTTTATATATTAGTACAATTTATAAACAATTTGAATTTCAGACATAAATATCAAATTACATTTCAACCATACCAAGTTTCTTCCTGAAGTGTTCTACCTTGATTCGGGAGAGAGGCTTGGTGAGAATGTCTGCAGTTTGATCATTTGTACTAACATACTCCAACTGGATCACTTTCCTTTCTACCATATCTCTTACATAATGATAGGGGATCTCAATGTGCTTAGATCAAAGAGTCCCACAAGCAATTTATGAAGCCAAACTGCTTCTCTTGCTCCCATAGAGGCTGCAATGTATTCACTTCTGTTGAGCTTTGTGCAACTGAAGACTGTTTTCTGCTACACCAGGATATCATCGTAGACCTCAACCTGAAACAACATCTAGAGGTACTCTTTCGATTATCTTCTTTAGGTTTAGTAGGCTCCCTCTGAATCTTCAAGCACTTGCATCAACCTCCTGACCTCATCGTCCAAGATTTCCTGCAACACATGCTTTAGGAAAATGTTTTCCAATGCACACCTCTGGTACTGTAGAGAGTTCAGGGTAGACCTCCTCGACCTCATAGCAGATCACTCTATCTTGAATAGGTTTGCGGAGCTACCAATATCAAATCCAGATGACATTCTTAGAGCAATTTTGATCTCAGCAGCTGAAGAGGACTTTCAAGGGTTTAAGACATGGCCTTGCAATACTGCAACCTACACTTCTTCTCAATGAGTTACATAACTCCCTCTTGATCCCTGCTTCAGAGCTTGCAAAGAAGACTTCTGGAAGTGAACTCCCTCTAGCCACCAACTCAGTCCCATGGCTGCAAGTTGTAACTTCAGGCTTGATCATTTCTTTGGTCGGCATGACTTCCTCACAAGATGCCTCGGGCTTTTCATCACTAAGCAATCTCTCATCACCTTGTCCTGAAAGCATATTAGAGAGAGATTACTAACAATTTATAATTATCCAAAGAAATATTAAAGCTAGAATCATACAAGGTTTACTATCTCAGGTTATAATATGAATACATAAGAATTTATGAACAATATTAAAACATGAATAAGTAAATCAACCTAAAGGGAAATATATCAAAGGATTAGAATGAAGGGATAAAGAAACTTATCTTTATTGAATTTTGATATAAATTTTCCTTCCATCTTTTACTCCTCTCGAGAGTGCAAATCTCAGTACAACAAAAGACAATCTGCACAACACACATTATGCAGCCATCATATTCAATATCGGACCAGCCTTCTCAGGGCAACATTGCAGTCCAAACACAAAGAGAATTTTATCGAAGTGATCATCCAATCACAAAGAAAATATGCAGTTCTCTTTTCATCTCAGAGTCACACTCAGAGATCTTCACAATTGCAAGGAATAGAGGTATCTCCACAGGATCTTGTCACACAGATCTCTTATTCAAGAGAAACCGCAATTTTGATTATCTTGATCCACAATCTTCCTTCATCAGGTTCAAGGCCACTCAAGCCCGAACACGGCTCCGAAAAGATATTTCCTCCAGTGATAGAATCGTATTTTCTAGACAGGTAGCAATATCTTTATGCAATTGTATGGCAACATGCAACTACAAACACTGTGATGACAGCAATAAAACACCCAAGGAACAACTCACAAATCGCCCCCTCATAAGGATTATTATTCTCAGCTTGATAAATTTAGCTTATCCGCACTTGAAATGTCAACGATGGCAAAAGCATAGTCCTGATCACCTTCCCAAATATAGCCGGATTCCTCAAGTATAGTCGACTGTGCTGGCGAATATATTATTCACTCTAACTCAGTCTTCCGCGAAAGAGAATAGATGTAGTAATTTCAGGAGAAGCCCGAAAGACTCCCTCAAGGTCTTGTCGTGACAATATGCATAAGACGAGGAATAAATATCAATCTCCAGATTACCCCTGTTCTGATGATGGTTAAGATTGACACGACACTATATGAATATATATTTATAAGTGCCCTTGCTCAAATGCAAATCGAATTCCCAACGTCAACCTCATACCACCCGATCATGCAACGATATAATTGCTCCAAGCCTTCACGTCTCTATTCATAGATTCATTGGCAGAGATGAAATACAAGCGGCTTTTTCCCTCACACAAACTGTTAGCGCGGAGCATACAAACACTTATATCTTTAACTCCACTCCATGAGTTCCCGTGTAAAACACCAATCAAAAAGGAAAGCAAATTGTTGTTTGAGTGTGAACAAAACTCGGCATCTTACAGTTTGAGTCGTATACTTGCAAATTTTCCATCCACTTAAGCCGTCATTCATGGTGATTATGTTGCAGTAGGATGTATTTTAAATTCAAATGGTCAGTTCAATTGTAATATACCGCCATATAGTTCTTGAACTTGGTCCATGCACTGTTGCTAGCATACTGTAAGAGACTAGGTGTCTCTCAGCCCAAACCCCTAACTGCAAATACTGATTTTTGATTGTTTTGTGTTTTTTGTGTTTTTGATGATTTTTGCAATAAACAAGAAAACTACGATTTTGCTCTAAAATACTTTAAAAATTCATAATAAATTAATGGACAATAAATATGCATTAATATTGCTCAGAAGATGAAGGCGCATACATTTATTGCTTTCCAGAACTCATCTAATAAATGAAATCGATCACAGAAGGGTAAAACAATATTTTTATTAAAGAGAACCTGAATACTTGCAGCCATCAAAAACAGATGAAGAAATGTACGGCTGAATAGAATAATAAATCCTCAGGCTCTGAAATCAATGTTGGAGCTCCATATACCCTAGGCGCACAAGATCCAACTGAAAGAAGCTAAAGACTGAAGGCGTATTCTTCTGAGAAGAGAAGTACGGCCCTGCTGGTACAGAAAAGTACGGCCCAGCAGCTGCATTAAATGTGGTACGGCCTCAATAAATAAAGTGACAGATCTCTGTGGAATGGTCCTTGATAGGTCGCCCCAATCAACTGATGAATATGCTCTGTGAATCCTTTCCTGAATCGATCCAGTAAGCTCAACTGCAACCTCTGAAACTCACCGACATAAGTATCCAAACTATTTGTCTGTTTGAGTTGGGCTAGCTCCCTGAAGTAGAGTTCCAGATCCTTCTTGTCAAAACGCTCTATGAGCCTGCTGGTGAACTCCTGGTAAGTAGTGACTGCATGATGGCCAAGTGTGTACATGCCATGATGCCACCAATCATGCGCCAACCCATCAAGATGCAAAGTAGCAAACTTAATGGCCTCGTCCTCCTGCATAGGTCTCAATGAAAGATAATTGTCCAACTTCTGGACCCAAGACCTCGCTGACGTCTTATCAGAACCATCAAAGTATGGCAAGGTGATCTTGCTAACTGCATACTACAAATCCCTGTTCACCTATGGCTGTGGCTGCTGGTGCTGAGGAGCTCTACGGTCAAATCTACCTCCTCCTCTAGGTTTATGAACATCCATAAACTCATGAAAAGATAACGCCTGTCTGATCTCAGGTGCTAATGATAGATACTCATCGTGAAATCTAGTCACATCCGCTACTGACATGCCATTATGTGGCTGAAACTCTTGATGATGCCCCTGCTGCTCTGCCCCCGGAGTCGGAGGTGGGGTCTCTCTGGGTATGAATGTAGGTTGTCCAGGCCTACGCTCATGATAGATCGGTGATGGCTGTCGTGGTGCTGATGCCAAAGGCTGGTCCACTCCTGTAGTCCTGCTCGACTGTCCGATCTGGATATAGTGCGGCTGGGATGGAGTATACTGTCTAATAGTGCCCATCAACTGGGACATCATGTCCATCATATTGTCATGTCTGCGTCTAAACTCCTCTTCAGTAATATCACCCTCTGCATGCGCTTTCCCTGAATCCCTAAGTGCCTCTGCAGGGATCTCACGGTCTGCCATCAGTGTTGTGACACTGTTCTCGCTGCTGTTAGAGCTAGATCTATGAATACCCAATACTCCTGACACTGTCTCACCTTCAGGAATAGGTGGACCTGTCCAATCCTCAACTCTGCCTGTTCCTATACCCTTGGTATAATGAATGATGTCTCTCCTCATGAAAAAGCAACCAAAAAGCACTCTGGTTACTGAAAAAGCAACTGAAAAAGCACAAGATGGCAGGAAAACTGTGCTCTGATACCACTGTAAGAGACCAGGTGTCTCTCAACCCAAACCCCTGACTGCAAATACTGATTTTTGATTGTTTTGTGTTTTTTGTGTTTTTGATGATTTTTGCAATAAACAAGAAAACTGCGATTTTGCTCTAAAATACTTTAAAAATTCATAATAAATTAATGGACAATAAATATGCATTAATATTGCTCAGAAGATGAAGGCGCATACATTTATTGCTTTCCAGAACTCATCTAATAAATGAAATCGATCACAAAAGGGTAAAACAATATTTTTATTAAAGAGAACCTGAATACTTGCAGCCACCAAAAACAGATGAAATGTACGGCTGAATAGAATAATAAATCCTCAGGCTCTAAAATCAATGCTGGAGCTCCATATACCCTAGGCGCACAAGATCCAACTAAAAGAAGCTAAAGATTGAAGGCGTATTCTTCTGAGAAGAGAAGTACGGCCCTGCTGGTACAGAAAAGTACGGCCCAGCAGCTGCATTAAATGTGGTACGGCCTCAATAAATAAAGTGCCAAATCTCTGTGGAATGGTCCCTGATAGGTCGCCCCAATCAACTGATGAATATGCTCTGTGAATCCTTTCCTGAATCGATCCAGTAAGCTCAACTGCAACCTCTGTATGAAGTTACCAAGTACGACAATCTTCAACTGGTATTTCACAGTCTCAGTATGCCAGATCTTGAAGAGGGAACGTTCTCCAAAATCAACTGTCTGCTGAAACCCTAGGTTCGCAAACTCCAATTCTCAGAGAGAGAAAAAGACAAATTGAATAATCATAACATATGAGTTTGATTTGTCCTGGCAGTGTATATATAACCCTTCTTGAAAAATTCGACCCAAACCTCTTTTAATAATCATTTAATTAAATGATTAAATTCGCCTTTATGAACTTAGGAAAAATATTAAATAATTGGCACCCCATCATTAATGAATAAATAATTATTCATTATGTTAAATATTCCACTTTATTATAAAGTATTAAAAATACTTTATAATACACCATTATCATTAATATTTAAATATATTAATAAAGTGACTTTAGAATATAAAGTCAAAATATCAATTATTTAATAATCATTAAATGCTCCGTTATTTTCCCATCTGACCAACAACTGATGAACTGGGTCGACTCTGAGCTAATCAGCTGAACCAGGTGCCCTGCCCAAAATAGCAGCTTCCGCCTGCTGGACTTACTAAAAATAGTAAGTGTCAAAAAAACCTCTCTGAAAGCTTCTGCGAAGGCCCAACCTGAAACAACTGAAAGAATGATGCTCCTGAACACCGGGTAACTGCCTCAAATGATCCTCTACACACCACTGTCAGCCTACGAGGATCAGAATGATAGGCTAACCTCAAATCCAGCTGCGCTGACTAGGAAGGCGACATCACACATACCCTTATCATAAATAGGTAAAATCTTACTTTTCACAAAGCTTATAGCTCTAAAAGGCAATTGACCTATTCTGTTGCATTAAAACTGCTCAAATCCCCAATAGGAAATAATGCGCAGAGATCGTGTAGTCAAGACGGAACCAATGAAGTGTGATTCCTGATGAAGAGATGTCTCTGCTGACAATTACATGAGAATTTGAATTGTGTCGCTGGTATGATGGCCTCACAGTCCCGGCAATTGCTACCACTCTTTATACAGTCCGCTAGGATGCTCGATCGGAGTCTTAGCTCAAACTGGATTTTCGTGATTCATACACACGAAGGCTTCGATCCAGAAACTGAATTCTTAACCGCTGAGTTCCCATCGCCTGGACTCAAGACATTTGCGATAGCCTTGTAACCTTCAGTGATTAATACATCCACAATTTGCCTTGTTTACTCGATACCATCCTTTAATCTGCCTAGCGATGACTTTGTCTTCCCCATCAGATGGTCTGAATGTGATATGCAAATATTATCACGCAATTCCCAACATTGCTTCTTGACACCTTATTGTCTCCCGAAATGACCAATGATAAAAGGAATTTAACCACAACGGTCAAATAAGAGATGCCCGATATCGGGTCTTGGATAAGCCACGATAAATTAAATATCAGTGATCAAGAGGAATCCACGGCTGAGATTATAGAGAATTTGCGTCAGTTTTAGAAGAAGATAACGGAAAGAAATCAAGGCCAATCACGGCTGAAAGGAAACGGGCCAGCCTTCCACGCGGATGAGGTGAGGACGAGTAAAGGAGAGCATCATTATCTGCTAGACTCAAACCAAGGCCACGGGACTTCTACCAGACAGCAATAGTCAGCGCTGAGGCTCGTATTGAGGTCTAACATACAGCGACCTCCATTACAAGCGTCTGAGAAGTGAAACATAAAACTCATATTGTATGTGGCCGACCAATATATATATAACTATGAGTGATTCATTCCTTGTAGCAGTGTGGTGTATAAGGATGGCGAGAGCCGGAGGCTACACAGCCATCATGCCATCGGAAATCTCCCGGCTGTATTTGAACTGGAGGAGTATGCGCTTGGAAGGGGATATAGATTAAGAAATTCAGACTTGTGAATTTTTAACCATGGCTCTGATACCATGTTGAATTCCAAGAGTTCGACAAGTCTGAAATTTTCTCTAATGGTATTCAATCTACAAGAGCAGAACATTTATCGATTTCAATGTCTCTCATTGTGGATCGGACCTACATTAAATATATAAGGAAGAGACACATCCCATGAGCGGACATGTCTCCACAAAGTGGAGGCATGTCCGTTCATGAGATGTCTCATGAATTGTGCCTTTTCATCTTAACTAAACACCCGATCTCTAATCGGGGTTTGTTACTTAATAAACATAAATGCTTACCAAGATCGATCTAAATTTATCTTGCACAAATAAATAATATCCAATCTGGAAATGATCACCGATAATGATGCTCGATCGGGATCCTATATAAAAACATGAAATGCTAATAATCTGCAATTAATAACCTCTAAATGCAGATCGATAATATACTTGGAATGTAGTAGATTTCGATATAAATGATGAGATCTACAATTAATATATATATGTGTACATACTGACATACTGACATATATATATACACACACGTATGATCATCATTTCTATATCTGACCGAAGCTACCATATTTCAACATCCCTAGGAAATAATTTTCTTCATATGGTTCTGTATTGAAGATTAAGAATATTTCCATTTCTCTAACTGCTGCCTTTTGTAAATCAATTCTCTGCAGATTTCAATGATTCTTATAATTCTATTATATAGCATATTAATTCCTGACAGGCTGAAACAAATATGATAGATAACACAAATGACAAACCAGGAATAGCTAAACGCACTAATCATTAAATTTATAAATTATTATTTCAAACATAGATTGATCACTTGAGATTTAATGAAATGTCCTGTAGTTGGAATTATCCATTGTATGCTGTATCCCCAGATATTTAACAAATTTGTAAGGTCTATGTGTACCATCTTTTGCCACATAACTGAATATTTATTTCCTCCAGCCAATCTGCAATCACTACTGTGTATTTAAAAGTATTTCCTTCATGGCTAATCAGCATCCTTTCACTTTCTCTTCATTTCATTTTCAGAATATTGATATCAGAAAATCAGTATTGTATAACTGTTGTTATTTCCATAATCACTTGTGTTAGCAATGGCTAAATAATTCCTAAATCAAGTTTCATGAGTATTTCATATGTGGATCTTATTGGATGCAATTTCAAATACCCTCTAAAACAAGTCAGTACAGCAAGCCAGTAAACTATTTGACAAAATGCTTGCATTGTCAAATTGGGGACAATCGTGAAAATTTTGCTTTCTTTGGCAAGGGTTTTTACAAAAACTCAGCTACAGCAATAAGGGACGGCTGGCTATCCCCAAGATGGTTAGGGGATGTCTAACCATACCAGGGACAACCAAGCATTCCCAGCCGTCCCAGGGACAACCAGTCATCCCCTACCTGTCCCCTACCCATCTCCATGTCCCCGGGACATTTCTTGCAAAAAAAATTAAACAGGGACATCTAGGGGACATCCTCGAGCCGTCCCCATGTCCCTAGTATGAGTACGCCTGGAAAGACCCAAGGGACACATCTCTGGGGAACATAGATAAAATTTATTTCTAGTGTAGAAGTGTCGAATCGCCTTGTGCCCTAGCCTTTGAACAAAATCACAAGTTTTAATTTTAAGTTTGTATTGCATACTTGAATCACCAATAGTTGTAGGTTTAATAAAATTCAATGAAACGAAACTTTCATTTCCTTCAATCTTCTCAAAAGGGAGTTTCCCCTCATAATTTAAAAAAAGGCTTTATCTTACACACTGTTCTATTTTGTGTTGACTTGAAAGGTACAAATTAAAACACTAACATGGTGCCACTTTAGCACCAAAAATGTTCCAGTCAAACATCAATCAGGTATAAGGTTCATGTCTTGTATCAATCAAGTGTTGGACGCATGTTTGCCAGGCGTCTTAAGTGTGCAATTCAAATGTTGAATGGGTGCTAGTCAGGTGTCAAGCAAAGGTTGGTAACATGCCAAGCAAATGTCAACCAAACATCAAGGGAATGTCAATCAATAGTCAAGCAAGTAGTGGTCTGGCATAGAGCAGGGTAGAGTGTGCCTAGAAAAAATTGGTCAAACAATTGTAGGGTGTCAACTAGATGGCAATTGGTACCGGGTTCATGTCGATCAAGTTTCATTTGAGCACCAGTTGAGTGTCAATCAGAAGTAGTGACTGCAAGTGAAAATAATATGGACATAGACCCAAAATAGCAAAAAATATGTGTTAGCGTCTTTTTATAATATGATATGAAATCTGGGATCAGAATTTAAAGAGACTATATCCAATGGTATTACTCTTCATTGTCTAATTTGCAATTAAGTCTTATCTCTCACATCAGTTTTTTCTACTCTAAGAATTGTTCAACTTGCACTATGAATAAAAATAGCAATAGAAAAAAGAAAATCTTAGAAAATTATTCAGTACTAGTATAGTGGATGATATACTTACATCTCTCCATTCCATGCAATCAATTTCAGAAACAGAGGAAAATACTGCAAGTAGAAAAGACCAAATCTAAATCACAAATTGAGAAGAGTCCAAAACAGATGATAATTTGCTAGCAATCATTTTTTTTTCCTATGGGACAGATTGATCTTGTTGCCAAACTTAGAGTCATTTAATTCCCAAATATATTAAGAAAAACAAAAAAAATGCAGTAATATCATGTTCTATACATATTTATTGTACCCTCCTCAGCAAGGCTATTATTGGGCAGGTTTGTTCACAACTAGCATCTAGAAAATAAACAAAATATATAATAAAATTAATCATACCTGAGGGAGTAAACTTGGGAAGGCACTTAACAACTTTGTTTTGTTTCGATTGAGGAAATCAAAAGTTGCCATTGCTACTAGAGGATCTGTAAATTGCCTGAATTGCAACCAAAAATAAATATCATTAACTTCTTTTTTCCATAACTAATTAAAATAAATATGCAAAATTATTTGTACAATTAAGGGGCTACAAAATCAATAATAAGCTAAGAAAGAGCTTGTAATCTATAATATGTGAAAAAAACTATTTATCTCAGAATAGCAGACTTATCACTAATTAATGGTCATATTGCTCGCATCCAATCAAAATAATAACTCTAATCAGTAAAGTCTAAAGCTTATCAATGTTTTTACCATATTCTTAAACACTATTTTCAGTCTTAGCATCTCTATTAGAGACCTCAACAGGGTCAGCATAACCAGTTGTAGAAACTCGTTTTCTCACAATTTCGGGACTGATTGTTTTTGCTTGTTTTTCTTGTCATTTTGATTTTTTTGTGGTTTTTGTATATAATAGTAATAGTGCGATTTTGAAAGATAATGCTTGCAAAATTTAAATAAAATATTACAGTGCTAAATATGATGGAATCTAATTGATTTATTGATGCCAAACTATTTATTGTTCCTCCAGACTGTTTACAACTGTGATCAGACAACATGCAAAGTAAAAAGCAATAACTCTTATTCAAAAAACCTGGTTATTGCAGCCGCCATTAATGATGAAGATTTGAGTACGGCAACCATCAGAAAAGCTTTCTCCAGCCTCGTGATTGATGCAAACCATTCCAAAGATCAATGCGTCCCATCTTGTGAAGACAGAAGACCAGAAGACAAGGCGTCCAGGCTAGAATGCAAAGTACGGCCCTCAAGCTGATTGGTATGGCCTCCAAACAGCAGCAATAAAATCCGTACACTCTTGAAACTAATGCCAGATGTGTATCAACCAGCCGCTCAAAGAAAAAACACTATCTCTGGATAATTATTAATCAAACCTTGAATGACAACTTCTCAATATGCTCTGTAATAACTTTTGGATGAAGCTATTTCACTGACAGGCAATAAATCAGCAGATATTTCACAGCCCAGAAACTGCAGACACTGAAGATGGCTCGTTCTCCAATGCAGAAGAAAACGATAAACCCTAGGCTTCGTTCTCTGGAAGAGGAATTATGGAAATCAATATCATAAGCAATTCATAATGAAGTTTTCACAAGTGAAACCCTTATATTCTTTCAAGAGAGTCGACTTCTCTCAAAAAGCACCATTTAAATAAAGATTGAATTTCACTTTTAATAATTCCATAGTTTGGGCGCCCAAAATAATTATAATTAATAATTGAACTTGGCCCCCTTTCCATGATGGTCGACCCCTTCCATAAAGTCACTTAAGTTATAATATTTAATTATATTATAACTTTATAATATAAGCTTCAATTTAATTAATATTTATTTTGGAAAATAAATATTAATATCTCTCTCAATATAAGTCCAATTGACGAACCGTCTGAAGCCGGATGATAAGTGACTGAATCTGCATATGACCAAACCATACTGTTAAAAATAGCAGGGGTGCTCCGCTGAGTGTCTCCACTTACTAAAAATAGTAAGTCAAGCAAATGATGTCCAAACGACCCCGAACGAAAGCCAAACTGAATGATTCTGATAACTGAAGCCAAGCCATGCCTCAACAAGACCCTCTATCCACCCTATCAGCCTACGAGGGTCACATAATAGGCTAATCTCAAGAACTGAGAGATGCCAATTGGAAGGGGACATTACATAAAAGAAAGTAAAGTGATATCATTTGGGGCATCCACTCATATCTAATTTCATTTTGGAGATTCTTCTCTTTGGCTGCAACTTTGGATGGGCTTTATTCTAAGGACGAAAACCCTTGTCAATACATTGAGTTGGACGAAAACCTAGCTCATCTTGTGGAGGACTCATAACGGAGTTCTAATTGCACTTTATTGGAGACATTGGGAGGTTTGGAGCATCATTGCACAATCAGATTTGAAGATCAGATTTGGAGCAGCATTGTTGTGGCATTTTGTGAGCATACTGCATTAAGGTTTTTCCCTAATTTGGAGCACCACTTTGGAGCAGACCTGAGCACCCACCTTTGGAGCGCGATTTTGCATATTTGAAGTAGCAACCCTAAGCGCTTGCCAAGGAGGAATTCGCCCATCTAGGGTTTGGTATTTGAAGACTATTTTGCATATATTTGGTATGTACAATCATAGTTTTAGGCATAGTAGCCGGGAGACGCGTCTCCTGACCCCAGGAACGCGTCTCGGAGACTGGTGCACGAATCCGAGACTGGTACCGTCTCCTAAAACGTTTCCAAGTGAGTGGAGACTTCGTAAAAGTTTCCTGGCGTCTCCTGCAGTCTCCCGCTCCCAAAATGGCGTCTCCCGTCAAAAAAACATAATTTTTTTAACAATAAAAATTAAAATTTTACACTATTGCAGTCTATGTCACAACATTCACCGAATTTCATGGTTGAAGTTCGAAATTCGGCGTACATTTTAAAAATTATAAAATTCGTTAAAATTCGCACCTACATTCGTACGGAAAATGGTGACTGTATTTTTATTACAATATATTTTCGCATAGTAGTTTTTATTAGGGTTTTTTAGCACAGTATCTCCTGCTAGTGGCTAGGGCACAACACACTTCTTCAAGGCGCAACAACAGAGAAACGGTGGGTGAAAGGAGTTTGAACATGAGGTCCACCAGCCACTCGGGATAAGTCTAAACGCGCTGACCGATTCTCTTTATTTCTTGCCGCCGGAGCTGAGAGTGTTGAATGCTGCTCTAGGTTGCGACGGCCCTGCACAAGCAGGCTGCCGCGATTTATTTGTAGTTAAAAGTGTTTTTTTATACACATTTGTTTTAAATTTTCTATCTTCAAAAAAAAAATTGAAGCATGCATTCGTTCATTAAAAAGTAATATTATTTTTATTTATATTAATTTTTATTAAAGATTAACATTTAATATATTTAAATTTAATATTATTTTTGCTTTATTTATTTATTTTTATTTATTTATTGGTTATTATTTTAATTTGTTTAATAGTTTAAAATTTTATATTTATAATTTTATTAATTTAGTATTACAATATAATTTTATTAATTCGGATTTTCTATATTATTATTGTTTACTATTTTTAATTTTAATTTGTTTAATAGTTTTTAAAATTTTAGATTTATAATTTTATTAATTTAGTATCACAGTATAATTTTATTAATTCAGATTTTCTATATATTATTAATTTTTATATTAAAAAAAAAAATGGCGTCTCCAAGTACCCCCGTCTCCTATTTTCAAAAAAACGCCGTACCAGTACCGGTACCAGTCTCGCGGCAACTATGGTTTTAGGTTTGATTTGTAGAGCAGAAATCTAGGCATGTGTTTGGCATGTTTGAGCCCATGAATTCATTGTAAAATCAGTTCAGAATATTTAGTCTTGAAGCAACGGACTTTTTTACTCAGAAATGAGATTTATTGGATCTATGTTTGGCACTTCGATGGTTGATTTTCATGGTTGCTATCATAGTTGATGTTATCTATATGTTTGGCATGGTTTTATGGATGTTTGGCATATGTTTATTGAATGCCCATAAGTGTTTATCATTCTAGAAATAAAAATCAGAATTCAGTCCTAGGGTTTGAGCAGAAACTAAATTGGAAAAGTGCAGAAAAATAAATCAGAAATCTAGGGCAAAAAACAAAAAATTTAGAGCAGATCCCATTAGGGATATTACAGTGGTATCAAAGCAGTTGTCCTGCCAGCCTAAGGGTATTTTTCTTTGTTGATGATCAGCAAACTCTTCAGAGGGAAAAGAAGAAAATGGAAGCCAAATCATTTGGGATAGGAGGCAGAGGTAAGAGGATGTCTGACAGAGGTGAACAATGGGATGCTTTCATGAGGGTCCAGCAGCATATTGCTCAAATGCAAGAGCAAATCGCCAAATAGCAAGAGCAAACAACGCAGATGATGAACATGTTGATGCAGACCATGAATAATGTGAATAACAATCTCAAACCTGCACAAAATAATGGTACTAAAGGCAGCCACCCTAATCAAAATGGACCTAAAATTTCGAGCAGTAGGGCTACCAGGCCCACACAGCCATCATTCTTGCCCAGAAATGGACCCACAAATGAAGAAGAAGAGTTGAATCATGTTGGGGGTTATGTTAATTCAAGCATAGATGCCTATACACAACTTGATCCGGATGTGAGACGCCAAATCCCATTTATACAGTTTCACAATGCAAAGAGAAGGTATCAAGAGCAGCCACAAGACATTTCTACAGAGTGGATAATCGAGCAAGAACAACATGGACCCAACATGCAAGATCTTTTGTTAGAAGTAGATGTTTTATTGATTTCTAATGATCGTATGTGTCAACAAAAAATTGATGAAGTGAGGGCATAAAAGGTTCCATTTGTTGAGCGAGGAGAGTCCAAGTTGAAGGAAAATACACTGAATCATGCAAGATCTTTCAAGCTTTCAATGGATGAGCCATTGATCAATTTTCCAAGTAGCATTGCAGGCAAATATACATTTGAGAGGAACTTACCTAACCCTAATTCAGAGATGTTGAGTCACAAAAATGGAGGTGTTGAGGATATTTCAACAAATTCCTCGTCAACAAATAAGCATAAGCATTTTGTTCGCAGCCAAACGAATGAAGATGTTTCAGATTTGTTGTGTCGTATGTCATTGCATAATTTTTGTCATCATGGAAAGCATGCTAAAAAAGGTGATAGAATAAAAGATACAACTTGCAGTATAGGGCATGTGGACTCTTTGTTTCAAGTTCCAAATTTTCCGTATCCAGGTGATCCCTTAAGGATCAAAGAGGATAGATGCATTGGTGCTACATTACAATCCTCCTTTGGGGATCAATTTTTTTATGTTTATTTCGGAATGCATGAAGATGGGAATCCAAGAAAAAGAGATCCATATAACTACATCAGAAAATTGAGAAGAGAAGAAGAAAAATCAGAAGTTATCCAAAAGAGCATTGAGGAAAAGAAGGAAAGACAGAAGAATTGCTTCCTTGTGATTTGCAGCCTATGGGCGATCCTAAGAAGAGGAGAGAACAACATTGCTTCACTTGCCTAGAAGTTTGGACACCTAGTCATACATGTGGAAGACCTGAAGTAGATGAAGCCATGCTCACAAATTCACTTCAACAAAATGACAATATGGACAAAGAAGAATCACTTCATGATCCACAAGTGATGGGCACATGAGTTTTCATGACAACAATAAGGTTGAAGGGTATGCTGTTGTAGAGTTTGCCAAGCCAACAGTGACTAATCAGCCAAATGAAGGTACGAATTCTTTTGATGATCCATTATTTGAGCATAGCAATGTCTCACCATCTCTACATAGTAGTTGCAAGGGATCAAATTGTGAGTTGGGTGACCTTGAAGGTGATATTGTTAATACATATGAAGGCAATTTGTTATCCGATGAGCAAAATAACTTGGATAAATTGGATCAAAGACATTCAGCATGGCAAGGGTTGAAATTCAATGAAGGTACAACTTGCAGCCATAGGATATAAGTTATGACAAGTAATATACTTGGTTTTCAGCTGGATACATCTCTTGGACCAGCACTTGATGATGAACATGCAACAATGAAGGAAGATGAACTTGAGATCCATGAAGGTACCACAAAAAGGTATGATGACAGTTTTGATTTTCTGATTACGAACAACAATCCATTATCTTCACATAATCATGAGGTGATAGACAAATCATATGAGGATGATAGTGGTAAGAAACCCTACCTCATTGATACTCAAGATTTGATGGCTAAGCATGAGATAACAGTTGTGGATCCAAGCCACAAACAATCTGATTTTGTGCATCATAGCATAGAAGATGTAAAGAGGACTCAAAGCATGTGTGATGAGTGGCCAAGGAGGGCTGGTGAAGCCAAGTTGCCGGTTGCTCAAGCAAAACAACACCTATAGAATATCAGGGAACAATTCAGTCACATGGATCATAGTTGCAACACTCGCCAAAAATTTGGTGAGTAAAAGAGAACCCACAAGTTTTTTTTCAAACTAAGTTTTTCATGCACTTGTACGCCAAAAACTCACGCTGAGTTTTTTGAAAAAACCCGCGCTGAGTTTTTTGAAAAAACCCGCGCTGAGTTTTTTGGCAAGTTTTTTGAAAAAACCCGCGTGATCATTGAAACTCCCAGGCAGCTAAACAAAAAGCATTTTCAGTTTTTTTTTCATTCATTTGTGTGCTCTCACTCAGCAAAAACCCTCTTTAAAGCATTGTGTGAAAGATTCCTTCCTCAATCTGATCTGAATGTTCTGATTTTTTCTTTTTCTTGAAGACTTTGACCAACGTATAGAATAGGTTTTGTTTTGTTTGTGTTTTGTGTTTTTTCTGATTTTTTTTATGTTTTTTGGAGTTTTATGCGAATTGCATGACATGTACAATGCTGATAAAGGAAAATAACCAAGCATACAATGATTCTATTAATTAAAAAACTGAAATTACATAGATACGGGCTAACTGCAACATACCCATTCATCCATAGACCTAGAAATGGCTTTTTACAAGGCTGCAAATAAAATCTCAGGTTTGATATAACCCTGTGACAACAATTTCGAACTCTCTCAGCTTCTAAAAAGGACTACCCAGTTCATTTCCAGGTGTGAGAGGAGTTGTGCCACTACTATACGTAATTTCTCACCTCCAAATCTTCAAAAACTTCACTTAGCACTTAGGGTTTGAAGCCCAAATGCCAAACAGAGGTACGGCTGACTGTGCAACTGTTGTAAGATGGTAGAAATGCCCTCTAAAAGGACTGATCTGCAATCTGATGTAAATTCCTGCCCACAAAATGGACTGATCTGCAATATTCTTCCTCAAAACTTGCTGCCAAACTGATAAGAAACCCTTAATATGTTGTTTTTACCTCCTAGAATGTTGGGGCTACGTCCAACACTCCCTTCTCCCAAGATTTTCCGTTCCTAGAAGGCCAAATCTGCATGTAGAAACCCTCCTTGAGCTCCAACCTACAAGCTACTCTGAAAATTATAACTTGTGATGTGTGAAATGGCAGCCTCAAACTCATTTTATACATTTTTCACTATTCCCCAAAGTGGTTGGCCCTTTTAGGGTTCCTTTTGACTTAGCATTATGAATACTTTTTAAGTATTTTTAAGGAAATTGCTTTATCTCCTTAAGCTAGGCGTGGGTTTTCAAAGAGGCTTCATTTTTTATCATTGAAGTTGTTTTTAAAAGCCTCAAGTTATGTCTCTAGGCTTCATGGCACAAGGGGGTGAACTTTCACTATTCAACCTTCTAATTTTCAGTTACTATTCACCCCCCTTCCCTATTCCATTAGAGACAACTTTAATATTTCCCAAATAACCTTGAATTCAACCTCTAAATCTCAAACTGAAGGCTTGGAAAGCTCCCGACAAGGTTCCACAACCTCGAAATGGATCCCCTATCCATATTGCTGACCTACGGGAACCCTAGTAATAGGTCAACCTCTGCTTAGATTAGAAACGCCTAAGGAAGGGACATTACATTGTGCACCTATTTACAGCGATTTTGCATCAAGGAGACAAGATTTGAAGGGCATTTACATTGAATTTCGAAGGCAAATTGGATTTCCAAGTAGGTTTTCTAATTTTTCTTATTCATTCTTTTTTTTTTAATCTTTTCTTCATTTTTGTTGATTCTATGTTTAAAAATCATCATAAATATAGTGTGAAAAAGATTTAAATACATTTATATTCATCAAAACAAGACTTTTTAATGAATTTTTCTTTTTTTTTTTACATATTTTTCTGATTTTTTCATTTTTTTCAAATTTTCTTCAAACCCTAATTTTTTTATTTTGATTCCTTTTTTTGTTGAATAACAGGTTTACAATCTTAGATTAGCTTAATTTTTTACTAATTTGAAGTAATTTTCAGATTTTTTACATTTTTTCACATTTTTTTGAAACCCTAGTTATTATTTTCTTTTTTTAATCCATTTTCTTTGTTATGAAAATATTTAGAATCTTAGATTAGTTTAGATTTTTAGTAATTTAAAGTAATATCTTTTGATTTAATCTAATTTAGCTTGTTTTTAAATTTTCTATCAAAAAACTAACAAGTTGTGCATTCACTTTGTGTAGGTTAATTGTTAATGGCTTCTGAATCCGGTTCTGCCTCAGGCTCTGCCCCATTCATGCCTAGGAGATTTGTAGGCACTCGTCCTCTAGGAGCTAGAGATCCTGCTTGGAAATATGCTTATCTAGGACCCAAACCTAGCTCAATATTTTGCATTAGATGTGAAAAAGTATATTGTGGAGGCATCAATCGCCTCAAATGCCACCTTGCAAGCATCCCTCAATGTGATGCTAAGGCTTGTTCTAAAACCACAGAAGAAATAAAAAGACAAATGAATGCCATACTTCTAGCTGCAAAAGAAAAAAAATTGCAAAAAGAGAAGGCATAAGCAGCAATGGAAGTAGCCATAGCCTCTTCTCAAGGTGCTCCAGTCAACCTTGAGTCAGATGATGATGTTACTCAGGGCATAGTGGGCTCTCTTCGTGGTCCACGTGTGTGAAGGCAACCCACCACCACTTCCATCCCTTCATCTACCTCTAGTAGAGCACCAGGGGCAGTACCTACACGCATGCATGATTTTTTTGTGCCTAGAAACACACCTGGTGCACAACCTTCCTTAGAGGCAACTGGGTGGAATAGGGAGTTGCATGAGCAAGCAAACATTGCTTGTGCGGATTTTTGGTATTTTAACATCCCTTTCAATGTGGTGAGTTATCCTTACTGGCACAATTTGGTTACCACATTGACAGTTGCAGGAAAAGGCTACAAGGCGCCTTCTCACTCAAACTTGGGTGGCAAATTAGTTAATTTAATCTTTTTGATAAATTTACGTTCTTTAATTTATGTTTTTTTAAGTTTAATTTATGATGAATTTAAGCTATTTTTTGATTACAAATTAAAATTGTGTGCTTAATTTCACTTAGTACTTGTAGGTTGCTTACTAGTGCAACTGAAAAGGCAAGGGCAGCAGTAGAGGAGCAAAAAGAAAATTGGAAACAATATGGCTGCTCTATTCTTTCTGATGTGTGGACGGATGGAAAAAACCGTACCATCATTAATTTCTTGGTTGCATGCAAAGATGATGTGGTGTTCTTAAAATCAATTGATGCCTCCCACATAGCAAAAACTGCAGAAAATTTGGCTAACATTTTTGGAGGAAGTTTGCATGGAGGTGGGGATTGAAAATGTTGTGCATATCATAACTGATAATGCAGCAGCATTTGTGGCAGCAGGAAGACTCCTCCAAGATAGACACCACTCACTGTTTTGGACACCTTGTGTAACGCATGTCCTTGACCTTTTTTTGGAGGACATAAGAAAACTAGATTGGGTCACACCAATTGTAGAGGACGTGAGGAGGATCACTAAATATATCTACAATCACCCATGGGTTCTTCCCTTGATGAAGGAGCATACCCATGGGAAAGAATTGGTGAGATCAAATGTCACAAAGTTTGCAATGGTTTTCTTAACGTTCCAAAGCATTCTTGGTTCTTTGACGGCTTTAAAACAAATGTTTGTGAGTCAACCATGGGCAGACTCAACTTATTCGAAGAAGTTGTGTTGGTTGAAAATTTTGTATACTTGGGAAAACGTACAAAATTGTGGTTTCAGCCACAGTGTGTAAGATAAACTCTCCTATTTTCAAAGGGAAGGCTCCCCCTTTGCTTTCTATTTTAACAATTCAAAAATAAACTCTAACTATAAATCTATTCTAAATCTGGGTGAAACTCTATCTTATTCTCTTTTTTCAAAAAAAATACTTATTCTTTTCTCTTATTTCAGAAAAGAATCACAGCTGAAAGCATAAATGATTAATGAAGTAAACAAATAAAGAAGCAAAGTTTCCATAAAGGCACAAAGTCCTTCGTTGCTCCTCCGGGACGGGAAAACAAATTGAAAGCATAGTCTTTGACAACTTACTCTCCTATCAACCTTTTTAGATGATTTTCTCGTAACCAAATATAGTATGTAGCAGCTCAAAATCTAACTACATAATGCACTTTTAATGCACATACATAGAAAATAAAAGTAGCACAAAGTCTGCAATTTACCCCCTTTGCTTGAGCATTCTACAATAGCTTCCAAAGTGACAAACAGCTCAAAGTCTGCAGTATCAAATTTGAAAACCAATCTAAAACTCCAAACGCAATAAGCAACTCAAAGTCTGCCAAAATTGAGCTTGAATCCCTCTTGTATAACACCACAAAACTCACAATCAATATGCAGAAAATGTTGTCACATAACACCTTGAATCAACACCAAGTTTGAAAGCAATTTGCCTTTTTTAATTGACTGTAATCTGATTTACATCTAAGCTCAAAGTCTTAAAGTGCACATACAAACTAGTAGAGTTTTTGTTGCATTGCCAAAAGATGAAAATTACAATAGACCCCCTCAAGTATTTATAAGAGAAAAGCCTTGAGAAAAAGGTGGGAGGATCCCAACTAACTTGAGAAATTCTCTCAACCACTAACTAACTGCAGTTAACTTATTCAACATTACAAGTCCTATTGTAATTTGACTTGTAATGTTATTACATGCAATTACAAGTTACAACTTTGCAAGTGATATGATCACATGCAATTAGATCTTTCCATTTTACATGTAATTTGTCAAAACTAAATTACAAATACATAATTGAAACTATTCTAAGTGTCTGAAGACACGACTCGAACTTCATCATCCTTGATTGGATCTTCATGTTGCTGTTTGGAAAATATTCTTCCATCTTTGTCTTGAAAGCATTCTATGCTCAATCATGTCACTTATTCAACTCCTTGTGTAGCTTTGTCATGTTGTTGTTCTTTCTTTGTGTCATTCTCCAGCCTTGGAATTTGTTTGAAAAATAAGGCCCATGCCTTATATTATTGATTTGGTAGGTCATGTGCGCAAGCAGGATTAACAAGAATGAGACAAAGGGGCTACAAAAGTGAGGCCAAAGCTCAATTTCGGGTTTTGGAAGGCTAACTGCAAGTGCAATGTGTAATCGGGATTTTTGGAACATATTGCAAGTGCAAGGTGAAAGGTAGGAAAAATGAGAGGTCATTGCAAGTTTATTTTTGAAACTTCTACTTGCACTTTTGACCAAAACTTCCTACTTGCAGTTGGTTTATAAAATCCCGACTTGCAGCCAAGGGCATCATTTTTCTTTCTTTCTTTTGCAGAAAATGGCAATGAGATCATGGAGAAACATGAATGTGAAGGTGAAATGAAATGAAATGGAGAATCATGAAGGCATTTTTCAGCAATGAAAGGCATTTGATACAAAAAAATGTTTGAATGAGAGATAGCTAAAAACATGTTTCAGCAAAAGGGCATTTTAATGGATGAAAAACATTGAAAAAGAAAGGCGTTTTTGAAAGGTATGAATAACGTTCCAACAAAGAACGTTTTTATCATGAAATGAATGGCATTTTGAATGAAACGCGTTTTGAATGATGTGAATATGAAAAACGCCTTTGAAATGAAGATGGAATGAAAATGAATGAATGGCGTTTGAAATGTATATGGCATTTTACAACAAAAGACATTTCTAACAAATGCAAACTCAAACTCAAACTGCCCTATCCAACAATGGCGTCGGGTTTTTGATCACTCAAAGCAAGTAATAAATTGACTCCCTTGCAAAATCGGGCTTTAAATAGAGAGAACTCATTGCAAGTGAATTTTATGATAAAAGACTCAAATCGGAACTTTTGGAGCTCATAACAAGTTCACTTTTAAAAATAAAGAGAAATAGGAACTTTTGGAGCTCATAACAAGTTACTCAAGTGAAATCGGACTTTTTATAACATGTTGCAAGTAACTTTTTTAAAAAGTAACTTGTAAAGTGAGCTAAAAGTTCCTACACCTGTAAGTTACACAAAAAGTTCCTAGAACTTGTAATTGAAACAAAAAGTTCATACAACCAGTAAGTTATCTCAAAAGTTCCTATTACTCACTTGTAATAAAGGCAAAAAGTTCCTATTACTTGTAATAAGAAACCAAAACCCCTACTTGCAGTGATGCCCCAGAAACCCGAAATTGACCAAAAAAACAAGAAAAATGACCCAGAAACTCATGAAAATGAATAGGAGTGGATGAAAAAAGATGTCCAAAGGGACCATAGATCTAAAACCGAAATTTTCCAACCTTTGCACCTCGTAAAATGTGCCTTAGAAGAGAAAATCTTCAATTTTATTCAAAATTTTGATAGGTTATCCCAATTTTTAACAAGTCAAAAATTAGGGACAACAAGTCAGATGGAGAAAAGGTTTCAAGCATTGTCTTTGACACTCAATTTGCACAAAGGGCTGCAGAGATTGTGAAGGTAACTTCAATTTCAAAACTTTGAATTTGAATTCAAATTGAATATATTTTAATGTCTTTCATTGTAAATTTGTAACTCTAATCTTTTTGCATTTTTATATTGTAATTGTAGGTGTCGGAGCCCTTGGTTAGAGTTCTCCGCTTGGTGGATGGGGATTAAACTCCAATGGGATATCTTTATGAGGCCATGGGTAGGGCTAAGGAGGCTATAAGAAATTATTATAAGGGGGGCAGCCTCAAATTTGATCTCATTTGGGAGATTATTGACAGGAGGTGGAACCATCAACTTCACCAACCCATCCATGCTGCAGGGTACTTTTTGAACCCTCATTTCTTCCATTTAGGCACCTACTCAGATCCTACTGGAGAGGTTATGGAAGGCCTCACTAATTGCATTCAGAGGATGACACCCGATGTTGAGGTGGCAGACCTAATTGTTAATGAATTGCAGAGTTATAGGGAAAAAAGGGGTGCACTCTTCTCTTCAAACTTAGCAAAGGGAGCAATACACAATCAGCCACTAGGTATAAAATTTGAGATTTACAAGTTACAAGTTACAAATATTGATAATTTGATAAAATATGTTTTCAACTTTTGACTTTCCTTTCTAAGTTTCTAACTCTTAATTTGTTTTTTGTAGATGTTTGGTGGTCAAATTGGGGTGGAAATACCCCACATCTCCAAAAAATTTCCCTCTGTATCTTATCGCAGCCTTGTAGTTTGTCCAATTGTGAGTGTAATTGGAGCTTAATTAAGGCCATCCACACAAAGAAGAGGAACAAACTAGCTCAAAAACGCCTGAATGACCTTGTCTATGTGCAATATAATCTTCAACTGCACACAAGAAAGGTTAAGGAAATATCAGATAATCCAATTGATTTGAATGAGATAGATCCATACAGTGATTGGACAAGGCGAGATGAGCAGCTTCCATTGTTTTCCGAGGATGACATCTATGACTTAGAGCGACAAGCAATGGAGGAGGGGGGTGGATTTGCATTCTCATTGGATGACATTGAGGATGATCCTAAGGAGGAGTCATTGCCAGTGCTAGTGCCGCAAGCAGTAGGATCTACATCCAGGATGGAGGTTGAGGAGTCACAACAAAGCCCTACGACTACACCCTCTCTCGTAGTGAGAACTAGACATGGGAAGAGGAAGATGTGAATTTGTAAAAACTGAAATATATTAATGTTGTATGTACTTTCAGTTTTACAAAAACAATTTGCTATTTTCATTTTGTTTCATACTATCACTATCGGCGTATTGAGCATTCCACATGAGGATGCGATTTTGTATCTAATTTTCTTTCAAATCAATCAAATATAACTAGACTTAGCTTGTTTCTTCTATGTACTCATTTTATTGACTCATTGGATGCATCTTATCATTGAATTTTGCAAAAAAAATGTGTTTTTAATGAAGTTTAAGCAATTTTTAAGTTGTCAAGTTTTTTGCCGAGTTTTTTCCGAACAGTATTTTCTGGGCTTGCCAAGTTTTTACAATTGGCGATTTTTTCAACTATGACATGGATCATGAGAGGCAGCAACAAGATACACTTCTTCGTCAATCTCTAATACTTCCAAGGGAAGAAACTATGATGGTTGAACCTCTACAGGATGAACCCCTTATGATGGTAGAAAATGAAGACCAATCAAATTCGCATGAACTTGTTGAGAGGTATGATTTTGAAAACAGATCAGAAAAATTATTTTGTGCAAACGATTTTAATCATAGGGTTCATGAAACACATCATTTGGAGAGCCAATTGAAGGCTCAAGTCAAGGTTAAGGAGGTGGAAGTTGCGCATATACTTTATGGACCAGCAAATAATGATTGTTATGCATATGTAAAGAAGAACATTTGTGATTCAGATTTGGTTAAGATTTTTACAATTCTTGGAGAGCTTAATGAGCCTACTTATGTTTTGACACCATGCTATCATGATGATGATCCTCTAAGTGAACAACAATGTTGTCCCAACTTCAAAACTTGTAAGAGATGTCTATCCAATTTGGAATCGTATGTTCATGGGGATGTTGAGTTTTGTAACAACCCTGGTGTTTTCACAATAAAATTTCCAATGTTTTCACCTCAAGTGAATAAAACATGATGCCATGTCATAGCAATAAAAAAATTTCTTCCAATAATGTAAATTACATGCATAATTGAAAAAACACAAATTCCAATTGTCATTGCATTCCAAAGTAATTTTACAATTCTTCCCAAAGCATAGATATCATATTGAACAAAGGTGTCAACAATATACAATGAGGATTCTATTCTAATATAATAATTTCACAAATTACAATATTCCAAGAATGTACACAATTACAAGCACAGCTCCACTGAGCTTCGAAGCATAAGATATAGATGGTCCAAGAATCCGCCTTTCAAAACCTTGATCTTTTGTCGCCTGCTAAGGAGGAGAAGCATCACTCAAGCACTTTTCTGCCAACCACGGACTCATATGCGGTCCCCTGCACATCTATCAATGATAGATAACCCTACCCTTAGACAAAGGTATTGGTTGGGTAACCCCATACAACATACCACTCTGAGCTTAGTGTTGTGCCCTACATGACTAGGATTTATAACCTGCGCTAGGTAGCCCTCATGTATTTAAATAGACACGGTGAACTGACAATGGAGTCTCGGCTTACACACTATCTATAGTGGAAACTTCGGACATTCCCACTACTTTGGCCAAAATGTTCTCACTCAATACTTCGAGTGAAGGTCTACCATTCACTTACACTATAGCAAGCTCGTTTTCACTTAAGGCCATTATATCCATGCCTAGGCAATCCCTCTCCACGAGCAAGCTACTCCCCAAGATAACCTATCTCTTTAACATCCTAAGGAGACACAACTCATAAAGCAAAGTACTAGTTCCCTTCCTTCACTAGGTGACAATCCCAAGAGTAACCTACAAGTTCCCTCCCTTCACTGGATAACAACCCTAGGAGTAACCTACTAGCCATCTAGCATAATTAATTATCTAGCTATGAGTGTTCCTTAAGCTTGTCTACGTTTGATCATATCTAGTATAATAACAATACCTATGACATTCTCTCTTACCCATGTCTATTCATATCTAGTATAATAACAATACCTATGACAAACATCCCTCCTATCCTGGAGCAAATACAAACACAATGCATGGCCTCAATTGAAGAGTTGTCATATCAATAGAGGACTCCATTCGAGAGTATCACCTCTTTAACTAAAAAGGGTTAAAGCTATGAGTAAACCTTATGCTTTCCATGTTTGTTCATATCTAGTATTAACATAATATTAATACCTATGTCAAGCAATCTCTCCTATCATGGGGTAATTACAAAAATGCACAAACAAAGTAAATAGTTTCCACTTTTCTTTCAAAGAAAACAATACTTTTCCCTATATGCAAGTAACAACAAAGACTAGTTTAAACAATCAAGACATAGCTCATTCAAAAATAGAATAAACAAAAGTAGAATATCCTCATGCCTGTGATAAGCTTTTCAATTGATGGGCTGCAAACACAGCACTTTCTAGAACAACAACTATCTTGATAGTGATCCTCCAACAAAGTCTCACAACCCTCAACTCTCAAGTTGGTAAATACTTCTCTCAAATAGTAATAACTTTCTCTCTAATGCACAAATGTCTCACTCACTGTTTTGGCAGAATAATACAGAAAGGGATGTAAATATATTGCAGATTCTTGCTCAAGGAATGTGTTCCCAAAGGGAGATATTGTTCCTCACAAAGCACACTCTCAACTCACCATCTCAAACTCACTATTTATATCAACAAACTCACTTTGCAACCAAAAAGCCGTCCTCCACAATTGAAATCGATTCTCTATTTATACTTGAAGTAGAACTATCGATGCCTACAAATAAGGAGGTTAAAATGACACCAATTATGCATGCAATCGACTCAACCATTCATAATAAAAGGTGGCAGAGATACAAGTGATAACATAACAGATCGCTCTCTATAAGGTTGATCATTTCAAAGGCACATGGTAAATAAGTGTTTGAAAGAAACTAAAATACTATCAATATCAATGATAATGCAAGGTGGAGCTTTAGAAAGCCACAGCTTCCTTATTCCAAGCATTTGAATCCCATCAAACAATTGCAACAGTTGAACACGTATGGACAGGAGACTTGGTAGTTGCTTTTGCAGATTATAAACTCTTTTGTCGTTGACAGCAAGAGCATAAAATGCGGCTTAAGAATACAGATTCAAGTGATATATATTCAGCCCTTAAATGCTCAAATATATGTTGTGCGTGTTTTTCTCATTTAAAGCAGACAAACTTCTACACAACTCCTACGTGCCCTCCCCGAGATTTATTTGGGCATTGCTCACATGGTCGACATCTTGTAGATTGTCAACAGGTATCTAGCAACATTTAATTACTTGTGCACAGCCATATGAGTTCTTTCTCTTCGCTGGTCAAAGACTTGTTCTAACCATGATAATCTGCATTTATCATTAACTTAGTGTGCTGCTTGTATAGTGCGTAGTACTTAACTATCTTCAACGTTTTGCATCTATTAGCTATGCACTATGCTAGTTGATCTTCCAAGTACATATATATACTTATATTTTCATATATAATTTGCTTTCAAGACATAATCATACTCTTCTATAAGGCTGTGCCTTTATATATAATTGCATCCACTATATATATGTCACTATATATATGTTACTATATATATATCATATATATATACACTCACAAAATCATATATATGTATATATCTATCACAATACACATATAGATAGTTTATCATCATTTTCATATATATTCGCGTATAATACTAATGGATTTACACATATATGTGATATTATATATGTATATCCTCTCAAATTTATCGGAAGTATTAGTTGCAAACTAATACATGAATATAGTCATATTTATTCAATTACGATAATTGCCAAATCAATAAGTATATAAACACACGTATATAGATAAATATTCATATATTAGTTCACATAAGTTCATACGTTTCTTCAAACGTAGAAAGTATGTTCATACCTATATATGTACATAATATATATTTGTATATATTGTTTATCCTACTTATTGAACTCAAACACAACACACATATAAATATATACACCATATCAAGTATGTATTCATTTGATATTCAAATGAATACAAACAAGGTAGCAATCACATAATAATAATACATTTTATATATATATTACTTACCAACATGATAGACAAGCATAGTATTATAATAATCTTTTACATACATATGTGCATCTCTATACATATGTCGTCATACTCGTATGGATATCCCATATATTGTAGAAACCCTAGTTTCCCCCTGACACTGCTTCTGACTGAGTTTTAAGTTTTTCTGAAGGGTTTTGGTTTTTCTTGCAAATTTTGTGTTTTTGATGCAATAAATGAAAGGTACGATTTTTGCAATAAATTGAAATAAATTCAATAAAAATAAAATAACTCTGGAAACTGTAGAATATGGATGCCAGTATCTTTATTTGATCTTCTCTACTGATTACAAAAATACCCAGATACATGCAATGAATAAAACAATGAATTTTCAGTATGTAAAGAACCTGGTAAAAACAGCAATCTGATCTGATAACTGAGTTGTACGGCTGCAAATAAGAAGTTCTCCCTCCGGATATCGATGGCAGATGACTCCAAATACAAGGGCGCCACTCTGGAGAAGTTATCAAGCCAAGAAGAGAGGCGTTTCTCTTTCCAAGCAAAAGGACGGCTCAAACTCAGCTGGTACGGCCTGGTACAGTACGGCCTGATGTCAGAAAACAGCATTCAATAAAAATACGGCCTCCTTGCTATTTAATGTCTGGACCTCTGGAAATGATGCGCCAACAGGAATAGATGCTTTCTGGATGGCAAACACTGAAAAGAACTGAAGATATAAATTTCTCTGAAGATCTGTAGTTTCCTCTGGATGAGAAAACCTCTGTTGGCAATAAATCAAGTGGTATTCCACACCCTCTGAATTGCTTTCCGATGGAGATGGCTCGTTCCCCAAGGAATTCGAACGCGAAACCCTAAAGTCTCTTGCTCAGACAAAACTTGACCAGTTTCAATAGCAATAATCTCATAATGGCTCAAAACCCAAGGCAAAATCCACTTTATGCTGAAAAGTGCGATTTCCTCAAGAATAGGGTTTTAATAAAATATTCACATTTTAATCTTTTAATATTTCAATAGTCTCCGTGAAATATTTTATAATAATCGTTAATTGCCAAACTGGCCCCTTTTGATGATGGGCGCACCCCTCAAGGCAAAATCACTTAAGTTATAATTTTAAATTATAACTTTATATTATAATCCTTAATTAATTAATATTTAATCAATGTAATTAAATATTAATATTTCTCCCGTTACTTATCCGCTTCCGTTCCGTCCGATGTGAACTGAAGTGATCCCCGATGCCGCCAGCCATACCTAAAAATACCACATCGCCAGAATGCTAAAAATAGCAATTCTGCAAAAAGCCTCCGATCGAGCCAGAACGAAGACCACTGATCAATCTCGCTAACTGAAGCTGGCCAAGCTCCGAAGTGACCCTCTATCCAATCAATCAGCCTACGAGGGTCGTGTGATAGGCCAATCCTGTCCTCTGAGAGATGTCACTGAGAAGGGGACATGACATATATCCATCGTACGTGTATGCCAACATATGCATATATCCCAATACTCATTCAACCACAAGCACGGTAGAATAAGGAAGGACTCACAAGCTCAAATAGATAATCATCACCCAAGCATACATTCAATAGTAATCAAGACCCTTCCTAATCCAGACACATTATGCTAGGGATGACTTACCTACTTCCCATATGATAACCCGACTCAATTATTCTACTATGGTGTGTGTAAGCTCAAATAGGTTACGTTATTGGTTACCCGACCAAGACCTTCTCCTGAGTGATACTTACCCTCCACCTGGAGGAATGAACATATACCTGCATCCACATTTCTAAAACATGTCCAATGTAGTCAGCTATTCAACAAAATATGCATTTACACATAATACATCTCCACAGTTAGAATATCAACACAATATTCATCCAATCACATAAATGCATTCCTTCAAATAATATTAAATGAGATGACATTTATTCATAAAGCAGTGATAACAAAGTACACACAATTTATTCATCCAATGTATTCACATTACATTCACATTTTACCGTTCATAGTAATAGTAAATAGTAATTACACAATTAGGGTGTAACAAGTTTCAGTTGGACAATAGTCCACGACATGGAAATGAGCATGAGAGCAGAAAATTTTCAGACCCAATATATTGGTTTTTGGCTCACTCCTTGATGATTGATGGCTGTTCTATATTGCTGATCATGGAGTTTTCAGATTGCCCATTGATGTCTACAGCTGTTTGGATGGATTGGTATGCATGGGATTGTCACTACAACATTGGGAGGTTGCATGATGATGAGATCCTATCATCTTATGACAGCAGAAGCATTCGTGGCATGATCATAGGTCTGATTTTCAGTTTTCACAATGCTGTTTCGATTTGCCCCAACAGCCTAGAGCAGATTTGCATGCTTGGTGATGCACATATAATGGACACTTTTCACATCCATATGAGACAATTCAGGTCGAGGAGGATAGTTTGTTATGATGGCATGACGAGAGACACTTATCTATTCATTTTCAGTTGGTGTGATGGTGTAATAACTTGGGATCCCGATGTTCGTGTGATTGATGTAATACTTCATAGGGATCTTGGTGAGTTGCTTCACAATTTTTGGTCAAGTGATATTTGTGTCAGAGTGGAGCAGCGGAAGGTTTGCTGCAGGTGGTTGTGCTTCAGAGGTCATGATATCACCTATCACATGTTGGTAGGCATGACATTCTTTAAGGCTTTGGATATGTATGATGCTTTGTCTTTGATACACTTAGCATTTGTGGACGGAGAAGCTTTCGAAGGAAGAGAGTTGATGACACTTGAGGTTGATGATTTGGTATTCTTGTTCCTACAACTACACAGACAAGTTACATGGACGAGGAGCAGAATTTCAGAGGTTGAGGAATGGAACAGACTTGAGTTTGAGTGTGGATGGACAGTATTGTTTCATTTCTGGCCGCCGGAACTCACTTTGCATACTATTCTTCATATTCACTATGGGAGGAGTAGCCACAAGTTCAAGAGCAGGGTGGTCATGGAGTACTTGACTAGTTGGAGAGATTTGCCACTTGAGGTTATTTTGGCAGTATCCAAGCTTGCAATTGCTAGTGGGCAAGCAATTCTAGGAAGGAAGGACTGTAATGTTCCCTTTTTCCTGCCCTAAATCCACCCTATTTTAATAGTGTTTTTAAACACTAGTATATATATTATATAATATTAAAATATAAATAATATAATTAAATTAATTAAATAAATAAATAAACAATAAATAAAATAAAATAAGAATACTTTATTGGGGTCGGCCAAGATTGGAGGGGAAAAAAGAAAAAATAAATAAATAAATATAAAATAAAGGAGGTCAGCCTTGTTAAGGTTTTTTGTGGAGGGCTATAAAAGAAAGTAAAGCGCTACTCATTTGGGCATCCATTCATATCTAATTTCATTTTGGAGATTCTTCTCTTTGGCTGCAACTTTGGTTGGGCTTTATTCCAAGGATGAAAACCCTTGTGAATACGGTGAGTTGGACAAAAACCTAGCTCATCTTGTGGAGGACTCATAATGGAGTTCTAATTGCACTTCATTGGAGACATTTGGAGGTTTCGAGCATCATTGCATAATCAGATTTACAGATCAAATTTGGAGCATCATTGCATAATCAGATTTGAAGATCAGATTTAGAGCAGCATTGTTGTGGCATTTTGTGAGCATATTGCATTAGGGTTTTGCCCTAATTTGGAGCGCCACTTTGGAGCAGACCTGAGCACCCACCTTTGGAGGGCGATTTTGCATATTTGGTGAAGCAAACCCTAAGCACTTGCCAAGGAGGAATTCGCCCATCTAGGGTTTGGTATTTGAAGACTATTTTGCATATATTTGGTATGTACAAGCATAGTTTTAGGTCTGATTTGTAGAGCAGAAATCTGGGCATATGTTTGGCATGTTTGAGCCCATGAATTCATTGTAAAATCAATCCAGAATATTTAGTTTTTTAGCAGAAGACTTCGTTACTCAGAAATCAGATTTATTGGATCTATGTTTGGCACTTGGATGGTTGATTTTCATGGTTGCTATCATAGTTGATGTTATCTATACGTTTGGCATGGTTTTATGGATGTTTGGCATATGTTTACTGAATGCCTATAAGTGTTTATCATTCTGGAAATAAAAATCAGAATTCAATCCTAGGGTTTGAGCAGAAACTAAATCGGAAAAGTGCAGAAAAATAAATCAGAAATATAGAGCAGAAAACAAAAAATTTAGGGCAGATCCCATTGAGGATATTACAAGGGAGAACATAAGCCACATTTCAAGTTGAGTCATTTTGGATTTTGAATTTATATTGAGTTGATTTTGTTGATAGTTCACCTAGAGTTTGCATTGTGAACTGTGGATACTAGAGTTTTCAGTAAGCATTGTATACATGTACACTTCAGTTTTGCATTTTGGTTATTGAAGCAAATTTTGGTGATCCTCCAGATGCATCTGGATAATTCTTGGATTGTCAGTTTGTAAAATAGATGTTTATTTTGAATTTCAGACAAGCATGACAGGTAGTAGATAGTTCAGAAGTTGTAACTGAACCTATCTCATAGTTAGAACCTTTCAAAATGTTTTCCAAGATGTTTTCAGAAATGGCACTTAGTGATAACTTGTGTTTTTCAGGTTTTGGTTATGAGATATCTTGATAGGTCCCGAAGGATCAGTGTTCCCAAGGGCTTGAGATTGTGACGATATTCCAATATTTGTGGCTGTCACATCATGATTCCTAATGCAGAATATGGTATTTGTTACATTTGAGTATTTGTACATTACTGGCTGGTTTGTGTCATTGAACACTTAATTAAGTGCAGTATCACTGAAGATAAGAGCTCTGATGACATTTGTAGATTGTACGATCTATTTGAATATTTTATGTATCTAGTTGATGATTGGGTGGTCATTTATTGATGAGTTTGTCGGTTTTGTCAGTTTTATAGATATTCCAAATGTTGTGGATTGAAATATCTTAGATTTCAGAATTTTCTACAGGATAATTTAAGAGTTGGGTTGTCCCAATTGATAGCATCTCAAGATTTTTCTTGTCAGGATTGAATATTTTAGTGTTAAGTTTGCCAGTTCAAATAGTGACTAAGGAGACATCAATTACATATCATGTAGAGAGGTGATTGAGAAACTGTATCTTTTTGCAGGACATTGGATTTGCATGTTTGCAGATTTGATAGCCATGCCCAAAGATGGTTCATCAGATATTTTGGAATTTTGGCACATTTTTCTGCCATGTGAAGTTTTCTCTGTGTTGACATTTTTTGCAAGATATAGGAATCATTGACTCGTGAGACCATTAGGAGACGGTTCTTCATCAACTTAACACGACGAGAATTCAAGCATTTGAGGAGTGTCACTGGAGCACTTCAAGGCAGTTTGACCTCACAGAGTTTTAGATACTCGTGACCAATAACATGAGATATCTAGATTTGGAGATATCTGAAAACTCCTCGCAGGTGACACCATGAACTTCTATATTTACAGTTTGGGCATATCAGGCGTACACAATTCACCTTTACAGTGAACATTATGGGATAGTTGGACACAGAAGTGGAAAGTGTAGTACCAACATATTGAGAGGACTTCACAAAAATTTGTGGCATACAGACTTTCAAACATGAAACCTGGATCATTTCAATTGCAGAGAATAAGTTCGGCAGACTTTGGATCATATGAGACTATTTTATAAATTGAACCAACATATAATAAAATAATATTGAAAGTATACACAAATGGATTGGAAGGTGAAAGCCGAAAGGTCACACATGACTATTCATTTCTTCCATGAAGGGAGTTGTAAAGTTATTTACTATGTATTTCTTTACCCTAATGAAATTGTGAGGAATGCTTGATTTCCCGCTTAATCTTATGGTTCATCCTTTGTTTATCATTTCCATTGGTATAACTAGCATGATAATGTGCCCTTCCAGGGAATGGATACCCTTTTCACTTGTGAGAGTTGTCACACAAAAGGGACAACATTCGTAAATTCTTAAAGATTGGGAAACAACTCTAAATTTTATGTCAGGGTAAAAGGATGGATGACATTATACGTCCTGTGACTGCCTAAGTGAAATTGCTTTCCATACGTTAGATGGGGGTATAGAGAGAGATGAATTACAAAGAACAGCAAGTAACGAGCCAGACTGTGCTTTGTTCTTTCATTTTAAATATCACGTGCAATCCAAGAAAAAAGATAGCATTAAACAGTCCAAGCCGTCGAGAATAAAGCAAATATTGCATAAATGAAAGGATGTCAATTTCTAAATGCTAATCAAAAGTACTACATTTATATGCCAGAGACTAACTTGATTCAGATAATCAGGGATTCTACTTTGGTTTCTGTTTTTATCTATTTATATTTCTGTACAATCTACCTTCTATCATTATAAGATTTTGTCTGCTTCTACTTAGGAGTTGATCCTAAAATTAAAAAATGGTATAAATTACAAAAGTAGTAACCTACTGATTAGAGATTGTCAAGTACAAATTGGTTCTAGTGTAGTTTTTAAATACATTACAGCTGATCTGAAATCGGCACTGATAAATCCATTACAGGTAGTCCAATGACTAGCGGGGATAAAGATCCACAATGTCAAAGAAAAGAAAATAAGATTTTATATTTATAGTTTATTAAATACAGAATAATTTTAGGAAGTGTTAGCATTTCATCTTACCGGCTTAGGCATGAACGGAAAAAAGTCCGGATACTGGGGTCTGCATCGTGCAACGCTGTCTCCCCAAAGTCCACGAAAAATTGAAGAATTGCCTGGAGTTTTTCTTGTAAGTGGAATTGTAAAATCCCTTACTTTAAACAGAAATATGACATACAATTACCAGAAGGAGAAGCCCGGAAGAATTGGATGCGGATGCAATGAAGCGTTGGAAGAGCTTATTCATCTGCGGAAATATTCTGGCTACTAAATCCGCCGAATTCTCAGCCTTACACATTTCGTACAACTTATTCACCTGATGGTCGCAAAAACAGAGTCAGTAAAGCGCGAACAGGGAACACAAAAGAAAGAAAAGGAAAGGAAAGTGAATTACAGATTGAATGAGATGATGAAGCTGAGGCGGAGGCTGAAGAGGATCCACTGGCTCTCTCCCACTCCCACTGTGTGCCAACACCCGCACATGATAACTCCACTCCTCTTCCATCGCTATCCACTTCCAAATCAAAAAAACTTCCTACAGGACATAGCGCTTCGTATAAATGTGAAGTTTTTTTAAATATTGTAAACAAGCTTTTTGAAAGATTTACTCTTATGACTCAACCTGTAATTAATAATATCTAGGCCACGGGTACCGATCCTTCAACCACACTAGCCACGAAAATGCAGGTCGCCAACATGTTCTCCCTTCTTTGGTCTTTGGATGTCAAAACAAAAAAACAAAATATATATATATATATATATATATATATATATATATATATATATATATACTTTAATATTCATCCATTTACTTCAGTTAAACTATAATTTTTCTTTTGGCCTTCTACTTATAAGTGGCATTGGTATCTTATGAAGACTTTAAAATATGAGTTGTCTTAAATAATATTATTGCAATCAATGATGTTTAATTAATTAATAATACTCGAATTTGGTGTGTAATGGGTATGTCAAAGAGGTGTGGAAGGTTGAGGAAAATTTTGGTCTATTTTTTGCATATATTTGTGTGGTACATGAGGTCAATTGGTAGGCCATTTAGCAAATGATGTTTGTGCAATGAAGGTCTCAATAGAGAAGTGATAGCTTTAAATCAATTATGTGTCCATTTATAGGGATCTAAACACGAGTGAAACAAAACCTTTGAATCAAAAAGATAATTAGGCTCTGTTGATCGTGTTTTTTGCACAATAACAGTTAGACAGAATATAATATCCTATCTCTCTTGAAAGGTAAATATCTATCGGCAAGCCTCAAGAGATAACCCCAAGGTCTTTAATGTCAGGTCTTGACAGTGCATAAACAACTCAGTAACGAAATGTGAAAATACTGGTAATCACAATGGGACCTTACTACGAGCAAATGCTTAATCAATTTTATCAAATCTAACAATTTGATGGTGCTTCAATCCCAATAATCAAAGAAATAGAAAAAAGAGAAGGGTTTTAAAGAGATTTCTAAATCTAATACTACTCCTAAGTTAACAATGAAAGTAACCAATACTCGAAATGGACCAATCCTTCAAAACTGATTTCTACTTGACCAAGATAAATCTACAATCTTATAAAAAACAGTGCAATCTTCTAAAGTGTTAAGATTTTCAAATCATGAACATTCATTCAAACAACCCTATTGTAGTTGAAGTGAATAAACCTTCACAATCAAACTTAAGCACAAAGGAATATGAAAAGTCCAGGCTAACTTTGCAAAGCAACTAACAATCAATTGGCTGCAAAAAGTATGGACTGAAAGATTGCTGCAACATTCAAGTATCAAAACACAAACATTATCAAATCGAATCTAATCTAAACATTGACCAACTCAAAGCAATTTCAAAGATGGAATAGCAGGAACCATGCCAAACAAAAGAAACAAGTATGGCACCAAATCACAATGTCATTTCTTGTATTCAAATTGTTCACTGTAGCAACAATTCTAGCTTTCTGTTACAATATTTGCTTGAGGGCGACTACCTGCTAACTTACTCTACTTCTAACTAGCTCTACTCAAATTCTAACCTTCTAACTATTTCTAATTGTTCTAACCCTTTACAAGTGAGGCGACATGCCCAATTTATAGAAATCCCCAGGAATCCATCGGCCAGGCAAGGGTTTCGCAACAATAACTCGGCACGGGATCCGCAACGCAGCTCGGACGATGCGCAGGAAGATAATAGGGAAGCACAAATCGCGTCGCAGCGCATCATTAGCTCCCTTCCCTATTATCCCCGCGTCGATCTAGCTCTTCATGTAGCTTCAAGAATTCTACATCCAAGTCGGCTATAGGTGGTACTGGCAGAACCTTAAGTCGCCTTTCAATGGACACAATCTCGTCCCTTGAGTGTTTGACCAACCTATCCTAGTCTACCTTATAGGTCACATGCTTATCAATAACTACGAGGTAGGTGGCCGCATCATCCAATTGGTGCTTCGAAACAGAACCATCATCAAGTGGTGCATACACATCATGCCACCATTCTCTCAACTGTTCCAGGCTTAAGTAATTGGGCGCGATCTTTCTTCTTCCCGTCATGATTTCAAAGAAGGCAATGGAACCATTATAAACCCCAGCTAGGGTGTCATCGATCTGCTTCCCTCATTTGTGAATCTTTTTTGGCACCTTCTGCCTAATTTGTAGTGCCTCAAACCATTCCCACGATTCGACAGCTCTAGAAGAAGGAAAAATCTCGTTGCTTACCAACCTGTCCCGGGTGTACTCCATTAGAGTCTTGGTTTTCTACAGAAGGAGGTCTGTATCCTCTTTATCTTGTGCCAACACCTGCTTCAACTATTCAATCTCCATAATAGCATCCTTCCCAGTTGACAGAATTTCCTTAATAGCTTCGTCACCCTTTTCTTGCATCCCTTTCAACCAATTCATAGTGGCAAGGGTGGAAGCCTTCATCTTTTCTAGCTCAATTATGGTCTCCTGAGGCAGAGGATTGGTAGTAGAGGAAGAAGGATGAATGGCCTGCAATGGTTTCATCAATTCCTCCAAGCACTTCTTGAGATTTTCGTTTTCTTTCTTTAGTTCCTACTTGGTTTTCACTTCCCTTCTCAATCTATCCACCATAACTGCACTGGAGACCTCATAGTCTTCAATATCCCGCTCAAGTGATGTAGGCCCAAGATTAAAAGTCTGTATATTATAATCATTTCCAACCACATTGTCTCTATTTTTATCTAGAACAGGGCTAGCAATATGAACAACCTTGTTATGTGCCCCATCTCTCTCAACCTGTGAGATCACCCTAGCCTTCTTCTTACCTTTATCTTTTCCAATCATGGCTAGTAGTGCATCCCAGTTCGGTGGACTATCCTCCACTACTACCTATTTTCTCTTTATTTCTTTCTCCAGCCAATTAGGGACAGTAGACTCCAATTGCACCCTGCTCTGCCCCACTTCCTCTTCCTGCCGATCTCCTGCTACTTCCTCATTCAAATTTTGTTCATCAGGAGTCTCATCTTTCTTACTTTCTTCCTCTTCAACATGCTTTTCTTCATGCGCAAGCGAGGGAACATTTTATGCTTCTTCCTCCCTTGGAGGAGACTCAACTACCTCATTCCTAACTAGCGACTTTGCATATGTAACCAAGGGAGATTGCATTATCCTTTTGATTTATGCCTCTGCACTGTGGAGTTCCCCTTCATGGAATTCCTCACCCTCAGTATTTGGATCTTCATCAACCTCTTTTGTCTCACCTGGTTCACTTTGAGCTTCGTGAGCGGGAGGCACATCATCATGCTGCTCATCATGAGGAGCCACCAGAGGTAGGTCAGCCTTAGGTACACTGTCCCTAGGAGAAGGAGTCCTAGACCTCCTTGCATACACTTTGGCCTTCTCCTCCGAGCTTTCAACATTTATCACTGGTGGGGCAACTTCTTCCTCCCCAATCCTGGAGCTAGCCTTCTCTGTCAATTTGAGAATTCTTTTCCTCTTAGGCACAGGAGCATCAACCCCAGGATCCTACTCGAACTTCTTAGTCCTTGTCCTCTTCTTGGCCTTTGGCCTCCTTTGTTTTTCTGTTTCCTGGACCTCAGTTTCTTGTATATCTTTAGATTTATTTTTGATAGGAGAGTCCAATTTTCCCTTGCCTTTGGGATCCTGCTCAGTGGATTCTTCAGAGGTGGAGTGGGAATCCAAGTCTCCCATCAGGTTGTATGTGCATTTTACTCCCTTGTTTTCCAACTCCCATACCTTGTGTTTGAGCCACATCCTAGTAAATTTGAGGACTGGATCCATCAATTGTTTCAGTTTTGTCTTCTCCTCTTCCAACCAATCCACATCACCAATTGGTTTATCCTTTACTGCTTCATAGGCATAATCCTGGATTAAGTTCCCATCATCTTCTAATTGATCAGGCACTGCCCTTACATTATATAATCGGACTGCATCTACTAGAAACCGAGAGAATTTCTTCCTTCTGACCTCATACTCATCACCAGAATTGGCCCAATAGTCCTCTAAATTAACCTTATGGTCGTAGTCTCTACTGGCCTTCTTTTGAGCTTCCCCTGTGATGTCAAATTTGGATCTCTTGGAGTGGAGAGACAAGCTAAGAGCACTCAACTCTTCTTCTGAAGCTTGGGCAGAACCAATGGAAGGACATACCTCTCTAGTACCAATCCTTAAGGGAAAATCCCCACCAAATCCTGTCTTGTTTTTGTCCTTCTTGACAATGGCATCAAAGTCACAAATCTACCTGGTGACTTCCAACAATATGATGTGATCAATGGGGTACCTTGGAAGTCTATATGGGGCCCTTTAACAGCCATCAATCCGAATGTAGGAGAAGGTTGGGACTTGAATGAACCAGGCTCCATATTTCTTGATGAGCTCCTTGGCTTGATCTGAAATTTTGACATGCTCTGCCTCCTGAAGCATTCTGGTGATATACATGGTAAATGCATTATTTTCCCTCCTATAGTCAGAGCTTCCTAGATACAACTGAGGAAAAACTTCATAGATGATATCTTGTCCAAAAATTATCTTTGTATCTAATCCTCTGTAGGGATGGAATCTAGCCAGTGCATAGACCAAATATGAGGTCATTGTGAAGGTCTTTGTCTGCAACACATTGGACAATTACTTATGAATTACTTGGTTGATGACCCCTACCCAATGGTAGTCAATTTTCTCTTGTTCCATCCTTACGATCGCATGGCACATCCAGTTTTCAAATGTACCAGTAGTCTTCAAACCAACCACCCTGCTAAGAAAGGTGATGGCAGCATAGTACTCCTTGAATTTTGCTCTGAACAGCTACTTTGGCAATTTGGAGTAGTGGGACTTGGGCTTCTCTAGCCAGGAGTTGATTAGCTGTTGTGACTTCACAGTCTGGTCATCGTAGAACTCCTGAGTTGCCTCAATGGTGAATCCCACCACATAAGACTAGTCCGACATGTCGAAGGTTTGGGCAATGGAGACTGGGTTGAGATTGGCAACAACCCTCCCTTGAGGCCCAATGATCCTCTGTGTATCATGATCATAGTGACTGGCGCACTCAAGGACCAGCTCGTAGCATTGCACTGTAGAAGGGAAACCGGCTACGTGTGACAAACCTGACTCTTTCATTCTCCTGGCCACCAAAGGAAGATCCTTAGCCGCCATTCTTTCTTCAAATTCCTCATAATCCTAGAGGCCAACATTCGTATCAGTGAATTTTGACCAGACATAAGTGATCTTACTCTCGGGGACCTTGCTCTTAATGTCCAGCTTGATCCTCTTTGCATCAGACAATGAGGAACTAGTTGTTGCTTTGCTTGATTCAGCTTGTACTCAACATGAAAATTATAGTAAAAACCACAGGAGAGCAAGGTTAACCCATCAGAACACCATTAGAATGCATCTCACACAGTCAAGGTGTCATTAAAATTCATATAGAATGACCACAACAAATTTCGGGTTTCAAGACCATCCGCAGAATCTGAGCTAGAAAGGAATTTTGAGAAATTCTAGATCGATCAGATTCCAATGAAAAAACCTAAGAAACACCTACTTAATCATCAAACCTAATCATTTATAATCAATAAATCATATGAGAGATCCAAATATGACATGAAATATTCATCAAATGCATCACAAATTATAAACGGATTCAATTATTTCATGTTCCTTTATATTTCACCAAATTTCGGGAAAATCCATGAGGGACGGATTTCTGCGAAGAATGAGCCAGATCGGAGACTTCGAAAAATTAGGGAAACGACAGATTTCGGAGAAATCTGGACTCGACAGAAATCCACGGTTTAGGCATAGTTCCAGACCAATGGAGATTCCCGGAACAAAGGTTTCGGCAAGAGTTATGAGCTCATCGAGGAGTCTCGGCGACTTTCGGGAGTCACGCCGAAGGATGCAATCAGAATAGGTTTCGCCAAGAGTCAATTGTTTTGATGTAATGTCTCGACGAAAAGGGACATAGTAAACATATCGGTATGAGCCAAGGGTGGTCGAGGTAAGGTCCCGGCGAATTCATCTTGTCTCACCGACCATCAGAGTTTAGACGATCACTTCGGCCAGACTCAAGTTTTCGATATGAGGTCCCGACGACTGTGTTATGTTTCGCCGATGAAGAGTTCCATTGGCATAATGTCTTGCCGACATTATGAAGTCACCCCGGCAGAAGATCAGGGCTCGCCAAGAGAAAAGTTTCGCTATGAAGTCCTGGCGATCACTAGGAGTCTCGCCGACAGCGAAGATTTCAGCAAGAGTAGGGAGCTCGCGGTAAGGTCTCAGCGAAGCATGAATGTCTCCCCGACAGAACGGAAGATCGGCAAGATGAAAGGAACCTGTTATGAGTTCTTGGCGACGAGGTTTGTCTTTCCGACAGAAAGATTTCGACGTGAGACTTACAGTGTCCTGGCGACCAAATACAAACTCACAAAGGGTTTCAGCGAAAGGGGAAAGTGCTCGGTGGGAGGTCTCAGCGAAGCATGAATGTCTCCCCGAAGGCAACGAATATCGGTAAAGCTACTGAATCCCACTATGACCTCCCGGCGACAGGGACTTGTCTTGCCGAAAGCGAGTACAAGCAAGCATGTTGATGAGACATCTCCTCGCGGGGTGAGGTATCGGCAAAAGTAAAGGTCTCGCTGACTGATATGCATAGAAGAATTCATCAGTGTAAAAATGATAGTGTCACAGCGATCCAACATGAACCCAGGAAGACCACTTCAGTGAACCTCAAGGTGGTCGATATGATATCCCAACGATCTCAAATGGTCACAGCGAAGGGAATCCAAAAGGGACGGAGAGTCCTGATTTCATCCAGACACTGAACCAACTAAGGATTTCGAAAAGTTTAACTTAGGGCAAGTCAGGGACAGACCTCTCATGAATTTTCTTCGTATTCTAGGTCAATCCTAAGATGAAATCACCTGATATGGCACTGCCCTAGGTCCGAACCCTATTCATCCGCCATTAGCACACAGGCAAGCTCATAATTTACTTGTTTCACTGTTGAGTCATCACTAGGGTTTACTAATCACTCTCATGCAAGATTCATTAAAATGCAGATGGACACATGAACTCAAAACTTGCTTGGGAGATGACAAAGTATGGAATACCGAACAACCCTAGCACAAAATAGACACATACACAGGATTTCAAATACCAACGTGCCATTCATAATTCAATTCAAAGCAGAGCAATCAGACACATACCATTATAAAGCAAGAATTGGTCTCAGAAGTAGCAAACGCGAAGCTCAAGGGTGGCCACAACAAACACAGGCGATAATGCACAAGAAATAGCCACCAAATCAATCAAGTCAAAGCCGAAAGTCCCAAAATCCCAACCAAATACTCGCAAGAAAGCACTTCTCAGCTCAAATGATGGTAAATAGTGAACATAATGGCGCAAAAGATCTCAAAATCAAGTTAAATACATTTCTCAAAGCATGCACAGAGCCATTAATGTTGTCGACAAGACATCCAGAGAAGGAATTCGGGAATCTGATGATAGGGCGGAATTCAGGAAAATCCGGCCCACGCGGAAATCCGTGAAGATCAAAAATCCCTTAGCGACAAGGGTCCAGTCGGAGTCCAAGCAGTATCCGGGAAAATCTGACCAAGGCATAAAATCCTGAATCCGAGCAAAAGCCCGAAATTCATCCAGAACTCAAGATTTTCAATGAATAACTTGGGGAAAACACGTAGGCAATCAAAATATACATTTAAGCATGTGCCCAAGCAAGACAACAACCTCAAAAAGAAAGGGCCAAAACACCAAAACCGAAGCGAAAGGGGGGGGTCCCTACTTACAGCGGGGCGTGTGTGCGAAAAATTGCACAACAGGCTCCATTATTGATAGGCTCATGTTATATTTGCAATAGGGAAAGGGAGAGAGAGGGGGAGATAGGGAGAGATAGGGATAGAAAGAGGGAGAGATAGAGGGTGGGAAGAGAGACGGGAGGGGTAAGGAGATAGAGATAGAGAGAAGATAGAGATGGAGAAAGAGATAGAGATGGAGTTGGAGATGAAAGAGAGGGATGTGAAGAGAAGAGGGAGAGATAAAAAGAGAGGAGAGAGGGATAGATAGAGATGGAAGAGGTAAATATATAGAGAGGGAGAGAGAGGGAGAGATAGAAAGATAAAATAGAGATAGGAAGTGATATATAGGGAGAGGTAGAGAGAGGGAGAGATATAGAGGTAGACAGAGATGGAGAGAATGATAGAGGGAGAGAGGAAGATAGAGGTAGAGATGAAGATAGAGTGAGAGAGGAAAAGAGAGACAAATAGAGAGAAAGAGAGAGAAAGAGAGAGATAGAGGGAGAGATAAAGATAAAGAGAGATAGGGAGATAGAGAGGGAGAGATAGAGAGGAAGAGGTAGAGATATATAGAGGAAGAGGGAGAGACAAAGAGATAGATGGTCAGATAGATGATAGAAAGATTGAAATATAAGGAGATATACTAAGAGGAGAGGGAGAGAGACAAAGAGATAGGCAAATAAATAGAATTAGAGATAGACAAATAGAGAGGGAGAGAGGGATAGAAAAATAGGGGGAGATAGAGAGAGGGAGAGAGAAAGAGGGAGAGATAGGGATATATATATATAGGGAGAGAGAGGTAGAGATAAAGAGATAGATAGGAGGGATAGGGATGGAGCTAGGGAGGGAGATGGGGAGAGATAGAGAGAGGGAGGGAGAGAGAGAGTGATAGGTAGAGAGAGAGAGAGGAGGAAGAGAGAGAGAAGAGGGGAGGGAGGGAGATAGGTGTAGAGAGAGAGCGGGGGGGAGAGAGGGGAGAGAGGGATAGATAGTTCAATATATAAAGAGGGAGAGGGATATATATATAGTTAGTTAGTTAGAGAGCGATATAGAGATATAGAGATGGATAGGGAAAGAGATAGATTGATAGGGAGATAGATAGAGAGATAGGGAGATTGAGGTAGATAAAGATATGGATAGAAAGAGATAGAGAGAAGTGAGAGGTAGATAGAGAGAGAGAGGGGGGGAGAGGGAGAGATAGCTCAATAGATAGAGAGAGAGTGATATAGATAGAGGGAGATATTAAGAGATAGAGAGGGATAAGTAGAGAGATAGAGAGAAATAGAGAGATAGAGGTATGGCATTCAAATGTTGCAAGTATATTATGAGTATATCCGCATGGATATGCGTGGACCAATTCATAACTAACACATCAACAAAGATGTTGACATACACCTAGTATGGTGGCTATACCTTTGATAAAAAAAATTATATTGATGGTAATAATTTTAACAAAATATTGAATTATTTGTAATTGACATGTTTAACCTCATTTTGTTTTTTAGTCGTATATACACTATCCTTTAGTGTCCTTATCCCATTATACTTTTCAAGATAGAAGGCATCTAAGGGATCAAAATATAAAATATTTGACATGTGATTCATAATTGTACTATTTGGTAAGCTGGATTTTGTAGAGGAGAGACAACCAAGGGAGGAAGCTACTTGGAAATTGCATAGGACATGTCATTTTTCATTGAATATGTATGAAGTTACAAAATATTTGTTGGTTTGACTTTGTTGCAATTGATCTATTGTATCTTCTTTCCCACTTCTCTTGTTTGTACTTGTTTCTCACCTTTGAGAGTCTTAAATTACACTATGCCATTATTTTAGTTATACCCATGATTGCTTTCCTTTAGTTTCACATACAACCTTATGACTATGAAGATATTATTTTGATTATATATTTTTGAATATTGATACATTATGAGGTCAAGTCCTCCTAAGGTCCAGACAACCTCACACCATTCTAATGACTTTTGTGTGTTGATAATCACATTCTAAAATGAATTAACATTAGCTTTGATTTTCTATCCAACCATATTAAGTTTAATTTAATCTAAATTGTTATATTATATTTATACATTATTTACAAATTTAATTATTAACCAAAATCAATATTTTTTTTTGTTCGATAAATCACTGCTACGAGGCAGCACCCTACACTTTTGATTCGAGCTATGAACTAGTGAGGCCACATACAGGGGACCTCATCCCCGATATCTCCATTTCTCCTCTCCTCCCTCCTTTGTCTTTGGCACCTTTGGCCTCTGTACCCCCTCCATCTACCACTCCTCCATCATTACTCCTCTCGCCATCTGTCGGGTGCCTTGAGTACCCTCCATCTGTTGTCTTGCCATTGACCCTCCTACAACCATCTGTTGCCTCCTCGTGATCTCTCTATGCCTCAACTCCTCCTTCGTTGATCCCGCAACAATGCCCGCTACCTGCATCAACAAGCATTCCCACAAATCATAGCGGGATTCGAACCTTGGGCAGCCCAACTACTACCCTTGCAACTTAATCATTGCATTGTGAGGTCAACCCCAACCAAAATCAATATTATTTCTATAATTAAAAAATAATATTAAATTAATAAATAAATAATTACAAAATAATATTAATTCATTTAGTATTTATTATATAATATTAAATAGAACTTAAATAATGTATATTAGTGGTTAATAATTTAAATATCATATAATTATATATATAAGTATTATTTTTTATAATTATTAAATAATGTTAATATAATTTATAAATTATTCCCCGCGGCTGCCAGGTGGATGGAGCTCGGGTATTTTGGTGTTGTCAGGGTGTTTAGTGGTAGACAACATAGTGCCTGGCTGGCACGGTTTTGGAGGGTGACGGCGGTGATACATTTCGATGTGTGGGTTTTTAATGCTAAATGTGGTGTATGTAGCCTTGGATGGGATGGCTTGTACAGTCCTCGGCTAGTTGGTAGTTTGTTCAGTGGCGATGGCATAATTGTTGATGGAACGTTGCACGTTTTATGGGAGCCTCAGGCTTTTAAATTTGGCGTAAGATGGTAAGTCGGCACCGGTAACCATAGAAACGCCAATCTGTCTGCAATCGACAAGGAAGCTATAGGCATTTTTCAAGAAGGTTGGGTATAGTAGATTGAAGTCTGTCTTCAAAGATTGGGACGTTCTGGTCTTGGAGGCAGTCCAGCTACTCTTGGGCGAGGAGTTTATGACGACGACTGAGAGGTGGCGCACTAATGTGGACATTGCAACCCATTTTGTTGTTGCTTTGCTTGATCTAGAGGTCCCAAAGGCCATGACTTTGCTAATCGTTCAGAAGCTAGTTTGGGAGAGCCTGTTGGAAGGTGCAATGGACGTTGTGATCGTAGCGGAGTTGGGGGTCAGGTTAGCGGAGTTGGGGGTCAGGTTACCTTGGCCAAGGGACATGCACAGGGTGCTCCTTCTTGGGGTGAGGATGAAACAATATCCATTCATATTGGATATCAAGGGCGAGGCGTTGCAGATGCATCGAAAGTGGGTGCGATGTGGGCTGATATTTCTAAAGCACCACCGATTTCTTGAGCCCTTCGGTGAGTGGATAGGAGGTGGTTGTTTAGGGATTTCTTGGAGGCTAACGATGTAGAGATGGATGGGTAGTGGGTGTGGAGAAGATAATTTTTGTCTGGCAAGAATTTTGGTGGCAATGGGTAGTGTTCTATGTTCCTCTGGATGCGTGATTGGCGTGTTCGATGCTTCTCGGTGGAAGAGGTCTCCTCATTACGATTTTTGGCTCTCTATGTTTCTAGCGGGATTGGCGTAGGCACTGGTTGTGACGTTGGTCGATGGTCTGGTAGTTTAGGTTTTGTATTTGGGTGTCCATTTTGGGTGGTTTGGGGAAGCTGTGTATGATGGGTGTCTCTAGACAATTATGCCATTGAAAGGGCATAATGTAAGTTTTTTTTTTCAATAAATAAAATCATATTTACCTATCAAAAAAATATAACTTATAAATTATTATTTATTATATAAAATTAAATAGAATTAATTATTTAAATATATATTTAAAATTATTAAACATTTAATAAATTATAAAGTTTAAAAGTTAACCTTGGATTTGTCAAAAGATGGAAATTTTTGGAAGAATTAAAAGGATTGATCCAAGGTAAGAAATTGAGAGTATTTATTTTTCCTTTGTGTGCCAATTGTTTACGAGATCACAACTTAATAGTTAATTTGTGATGTAGATAAAATAAGCATGTTTGTTGATTGATTTGGTAGACATGGTACATTAATGACAAATTGTTGGATATATAGATCGGACAATTGAAGATAGAGTGTATTGAAGTATAAAATCCATGTAACCTTGAAGAAGAAACCAAAAAGTTCATGGATGGTGATCAATGATTTATAGCTCAAAAACTAGTGAAAATGATCCAACAGCTCCAAATGTTACAATCATCTTACACGTTTCTCCATAAATGTGGATTGTTAATCACGTAAGTCAGTCGATTGGGTTCATCTAGGGAACACAGTTCGCATAATTAATAAATGTGTTTTATAACAAATTAGAAGTCATTAGACAATGCGGATGGGAGTCAAGATGAAGGAGCTCGATGGTGCGAGCTAGGACATGTCGACCCTCTACTCGCTGCTCTCTCTCTCTTTTTTTTTTTGTTATTTGTTTCTTGTGGTAGCATGGGGTAGGTGTTTATGGGGACTTTAGGTTGTGTGTGGGGTGTTCAGAGGGGTTGTGCACATGGGTTTAGCGGTGTTGTGTGGGGTGTTTAGGGAGGAGTTGTGAGGGGTTTGGGAGGTGGTGTGGGGTAAGAGCTACGGATTTGTGAAGAATTGATCTATTCTGTTTTTTGATTAATGGTGTCAATTGAAGGTACGGGAGGGTTTGATAAAATGACTTTTTTCTAAGATTTTGACGAGGGGTAGGCCCATCCCTATTAGTCTAATCCAAAGCGGTTAATTTTTTAAGCAAATCTTTAAATGAGGGGGGCTCATCTTAGATCAAGGGACCCCGAGATTTGAAGGTATAAATGGTTGTCTGGAGAGAAGTATTTCTTTCCTAACTTCAGTTATTCAACTGAAGTCAATTATAGAGGATGTTAACTATTTGTGTAACCATGCTTTAATTTGCAAGTTTATAGGGATTCATGTTTCCCTCCCTTTCTTGGAATCGTGGGCTCATCGAACTTGGAACTTGAAAGGAGATACGAAGATTATAAAAACATCCAATAACTATTTCATGGTGATCTTGAAGAGAACTCTCAAGGATAGACAAGGTGATGTGACTTATAACCATTTTGAGGCTTTGGATGATATTGTTTAGCATGAATAAAATCCAAACAGGTTGCTCTCTAGATTAGATAATTTGGGGTGGATTAGTTGACCTCCAAAGTGGATATCAGTCATAAAAAATTGGTGGTTGAGTGAACTGAGTCACAAATGGATACAGACCAAATCCAAGAGATCCCTAGAGAGTTGGCTCTTCCTGGGAGGAATGAGTATGGTGGAGGATTGAGCATGGCTTTAATTAAGCCAATGTCGGAGGTTGTGGCTTAGGATCTTGGAAAAGGAAATAAAGAGGCACCTACATTGGGGTTGCAACAAAAGAACTTCAAAAGGGGGGGCTCTGAGAAGTCTTCCAATTTGGGGAGGAAGAAAGATCAGGATAAAATTAAATTAATGGGGGAGAATTTGGTGGAGTTAGGCTTAGTCAAGACTATTGACTCCCATTTTTCTATCTCTCATAAATGATTGTTCTTTCCTAGAATGCAATGGGTTTGAACAATGTCCCTAGACAAAAGGTTGTTCAGGAACTGATTAAGGTGCATTCTCCTAATATTTTGTTCATTCAGAAATCTAAGTTGTCAATGGAAGGTATGTTTAAAGTGGCTTCCAAGTTGTGGTGGCGAGGTCAATGTTAGTGCATTGGGGGACAAGGCAATGTTGGAGGAATAGGTTTTCTTTGGGACCCACAAAAGATCTCCCCTCTGTGGTTGATTTTTGGTAGAAAATCCTTATCCATGGCTACATTGAGTTTTGAATCTGGTGAAGTCCTATTTACCAATGTTTATGCTCCAACTAATTTTCTTGGTAAAATTCATCTCTAGGCTCATATTAGGTATGTATGGTCCCTAGCTCCATTATTCCAATAGATTTTGGCTAGTGATTTTAATTCTATTATTAGTTTGGAGGAAAAGAGGGGGAGAGTGGATAGGTTTGAGCCTTCCTCTTCAAATTTTAGAGATAATATTGCCTTGCTAAACTTGATAGATATAAAACTAGGGAATGGCATGTTTACTTGGATTAACAAGAGATGTGGAGAGCGATACATCTTTGAGAGATTAGATAGGTTTTTAATCTCTAGTTTTTGGGTTGGCAACAACTTGACTACCAGTTCAAAGATACTTGATTGGAGGGGATTGCATCACTGGCCTATCAAATTATCTATGAAAGAGAGGGGTCCTCTAAGAACCCTTTGTTCAAACTCCAACTTATGTGATTGCGTGAACCATATTTATAGGGTTTTATGAATGAGTGGTGGAGAAAAGGCATGCCTAACCATGATACAACTATGTATTATTTTGTCAAGAGGCTACAATTTGTGAAGTATCAACTTGACAAGTGGAATAAGCAGAGTTTTGAGAATATTTTTAAAGAAACTTGTGGCCTAGCATTGATTAGATAACATCACCAGGAAGAATAGGGATCAAGGGTTTACCAAGGAATACCTTAGAGAAGAAGTGGAAGCCATGAAGGTTTTGGTGGAATGGGAGTTGCAAGAAGAGACTTTTTGGAAAAAAATTCTAAGATTGATTGGCTTCAGGAGAGAGATAGGAATATGAATTTCTTCTTCAACTATATTAAGGCCAAAATTCATGATAATTTGATATCTTCTTTGGTGTCTTCTCAAATAGCACAACTCACTTTGTACAGGGACATCTCACGAGAAGTTATTCAATATTATTGTTACCTATTTTTCACTCTACGCTCAATAGGTAGAGCTGAATGAAGTTCAGCTATTATAGGTACAGGAAATTTTTAAAATTTTGCTGATAAATGTTCATTGATCATCATTGAGATCATCTTACAAATGTGACATAAGCTTATTGTGCAAATGTTTAAAACATAAATATTTCTATTCATTTTGTGAAATGCTGAATCTCGCACAAGCCGCGAGAGTAACTGAGTTTGTTTCTGACAATCAAGAGATGAATACTAAATCTAAATGGACAGACTACACTGCTGAAAATAACATAAACGTAAAAAAGAGAAGCAATTCATCATTGCCTGTAATGATGAATCACTTCGTTGGTGCTTCTAGCCGTTGTGCCCCAAGCAGCTGCAGCCTCGCTTCATCGCTCCGTGTACCTACAAAATCATTAAGGAAATGGTATTAAAGTTATACTCTAAGCAATGGTGAATTACTTTCTGCCTTACGTCTATGCTACAGACAGAAATGTAATTTGCATTAAACCAAGCATTCATCAGATAATTGAAAAAATCGAGCGGAAAGACATAATTCAATGGAAGCTTTCAGCTTCTTATATTTTGCTGACATGTTTGTTTCAATGTGCAGGAACAGGTTTATCATATTCGAATTCATTTCATCAGATATGTGGAGTAAAACGGGCTCCCACAAGGGTTGAGCCTGGCATATCAGGTTTTCAATTATAGAGCAAGAAAGGATTACTGTACTATAATATCAAATGATAAAAACAGTCTAAATCAGCATGATGGAACTGATTGAGCAATTACCTTTTGCTCACAAATCAAAGGAACAGTAAAGTAGCATGGCAGTTCAGTATTGATTACATTTAACAACTCTCATTTCAGCTCTGTCTCTCATTTACATTCACATTGTGATAAGACATTGAGCTCCTTTTTATTACAGGATAAACATAGCATTCAACATTTTGTTTTGTTTCTTACACCATCAAGTGCATGCACAGTTTACAAAAGATTCAAGATAATAGTTTAACTTCAGCATTATGAAAAGAATTTCCATGTTTAGCAAAGAACAATGAGTGGAAGGAGACAATAAGCTTATTCATACATTGAGCTGAGTAAATGAAAGTATTACATTCAAAAGTAGAAGGAGTGTTGTTCTAGAAAATGCATAATACCTCGAAACTTTTGTTTGAGTCAAAGATGAGAAAACATCAAAAAAGTACAACACTTATTAATTTGCTGAGCATGATGGTGAAAACACATTCAATGGTACACACAGTAAGAGCAAAGCATCATAATTATAGTGCGTAATACAGATTGCTAGAAAATATGTGCCAAGTCAAATAAGAGCATCCTTAACTTTGAAGGACAGTGAGAAGTTTGAACTGGTAGAGCAGCAACGAAGTATGCAAAATGAAAGAGATATCAGGACTAGTTTTGTCATGAATCATCATTGTATTCGAATTTCTATGTGTTAAATATAATGATTGAGCATTCAGATCAGCTTTAGACTTTCATTTTCATTGAAACAGCAAAAAAGAGATTGGATTTTCTCTTTAATCAAATATCGAACAACAAAAAGAGATTGGATTTTCTCTTTAATCAAATATGGAACAGCAAAAAGAGATTGGATTTTCTCTTTAATCAACGAACAACAAAAAGAGATTGGATTTTCTCTTTAATCAAAACATGGAACAACAAAAAAGAGATTGGATTTTCTCTTTAATCAAATATAAAAGAGATTGGATTTTCTCTTTAATCAAATATGAAACAGCAAAAAAGAGAAAGGCATTTTCTCTTTTAATCAAATTCCTAAAGTGAGAAATCATTAACAATAAAAGAATGGCTCAATATCAAGACAGACTTGCGCATTTTCAATATTCTTATTAGTTACGAAATGTTGAGAATCTGTCTCTTTTAAACAGTGTTTTCTGATGAAACAAGTTCTACAGGCTTCTAGTGTGTAAAGAAGTATGTTTTACAAGGAAAGAAAAGGTTAAATCTTCTTCATCTATAGTCAGTATCAAGGAAACAATGTACAAAAATTCTTTATTGTTGTCTTGAAGCTCATCAAAAGGAATTGTTCAGGCGTGCCTTGCCATACAAACATAACTACAGACATGAAGGTTTTGCTCTTAAAAAGAAACAGGAAATATGATGAGACAAAAATACCCAGATCTAATATCATTCATGGCGGCCTGGAGGATTTTTTTTTTTGCATATACCCAGATGAGATTTCGAACTGGGAAATACATTTTTTTTGCTATCATGAATATTTGAAGCTTCAAATACAGGAAAATATAGAAATCAAACGTTATTTACAGTACCCAGAAGCTGTCTCAAAAATATGGAAAAAAATCAAAAGGAAATCTTCATGTATCAGCTTAAGAGTGAAGATTTTTGCAGTTTCAAAAGAACAAGACACAGATTCAAATTTTTTAAAGCAAAGATTGTTCTTTATCTGTAAAATACTTCAAAAATATTCAATGGTGCTTCAAGAAGTAGAGAAAGCTCTTAGAAATGCACAGGAAAAGCAACAAAAATCAGACTATTATCTCAAAATACCTTCAGAAATCTTCTTATTTTCGAATTTGAAGAGTGTTTGAACAAAGTTCGTAGCTTCAGATCTTCATGGCGGCCAAGTTAGATGTAGATTCTTGACAAAATTCGAAGCAAAAGCTCAGATAAATGGCAGAATATCATCTAGGAACAGAAAATTGTGCTTAATGCTTCCACGTTTTTTATAAAAAAACGTCTTATGTTCTTAGTTCGCCCATGAAAGAAGCAGATTCTTTCCAAAGTTTGTAGGAAAACCACAGAGAAGTCTTCAAGCATCAATTTCAACAAGGATTCGGCCCCAAAACACTTCCACGTATTTCATAAAAAACGTCATACTACAGATTCACCCACAATAAATCAGATTTGAACTTCTTCATGACAGAAAATACACAGAAACAACAAGTTTGTGGCTCAGGATGATGATGGCGGCCAAGAAAAGACCAGATTCGAGCTCTTTAATGGTGGAAAAACTAGAAATATCAGCAAGTGCGGCTAGGGTTTGAGTAGTGGCGGCTGTTTTTCTCAAGTTTCTCTAAGCCGAATGCAAAATGAATGATGAACTTTAGGGTTCGAGTGCTCTCAAAAGCCTAATTCAAATGATGTTTTCTCTTGACTTTTGTTTAGAAATTTTAAAAGAGAAAAAAATCATTTCACTTTTGAATATTTCGTGGTCTTGATTCTTTAGAGTCAATTAAAGTAATTATGCTGAAGGGGCCGAACACTTTGCATGGTGTTTATGAAAAATCAAACATTCAATTAAATATTAAAGTAATATAGCTATTACTCCAATATTTAAGAAGTTATTACCAATGGTTAAAATATTAAAATAATCATTTGATGATTATTTTTAATATTTAATTAAATTAAGCTCTTCTCAAATTCATGCAGGAGTATAAGTGAAGACAACTGAGAATCTAATAATGCAAGTGGAGTAAATTATGGAGGTTGTCTTTCAGTTTCAGAGGAGTTCCAATTATTATGGGCGGATTGGTAAAAATGAGGCAGTTTTGCATACTTTAAGCCACTTTTTCAGGGAGTTGCAGTTCAGTTGGAATAGTGCATGTATCAGTTATGACTTGGCAGTGAGTTTGAGCTTGATTGGACTTATTTTTGCATGGTTTTGGGCCTCCTTTTCAGTGATTTTTTCTTCTGCTCGGATTTGGCTTTGGAATTATCACCTTTTCTTGGGGTTGGACTTTCAGTTCGTTCTGCATGCCTTTTGGAAGGTTTTTGTATATATTGAAAAAATTAATTGTTTTTCATTTCTAGTTCTTGTTTTCTGCCTTTGCCTTCAGCAAAGAAGATCATCTTGTAACTCAGCTTTCAGATTAATACAGCAGTGTTTATTACAGGTTCAAAGTGTGTAATTGCAGAAGATTCCTTTGAGTTCAGTACTTTAGAGTTTGCCTTTTAGATTTCGAGCATCTTTTTGTGAAGAATTTGATCGAAGAATTACTGTGTTTTAGTTTTGAAACCTCTGATTTTTTCTATTTTTTTCATATATCTGTATGCAATTTAGTTTAAAATCACTGGTTATGCACTGTGCTTATTAATAAGTTAATACATTTTGTCGTGAAAACCTCGTTTTCCCTCAATATTGCATTAGATCAAAGCCTCTGTTTAAATCATTCAAGTGATTAAATTATTGAATCTGGTTGTGTAGATTTGAGTTTTAAGAAGTTTATTGTGAGTCATAATTGCAAGTCATTATCATTTAGGTGCAATCACCTCTCGTAGCCTTAGAATTTCAGTTCAAGCAAGCTTTCTTTCTCTTTTCCAACCAAGTCAGTTAGTTTTAGGAGGTTTTTTCATCAGGGAACTAGCCCTCTCTGGAGATTGATTCTCGAAATTAGGCAACCCACAGGCCTGAGAATCATTCCATGTTTCAATAGATTGCTAGATTTAACTAATCAAGCGTTCGGGTGCAATCTGAATTGACAACAATTATTATTCTTTGTTCTCTGAGGACTCACCTACTGCAAAGGTGGAAGAGAATCTTATTTTGGAGTGTGTTCCCTTTTTTGCGCCTAATGAGGCAAATCAAATGCTTATTAGCCCCATCCTTCTTAAGAAGGTTGGGGAGGTAGTGTTCAAGATGAAGAAAGGGGAAGCCCTCAGCCGAGATGGTTTCTTGATATAATTATTTCAAGAATTCTAGGACATTATCAAATTTTATTTGTTGGAAATTGTGCTTGAATCATAGAGAAACAAACAAATGTTAAAGGAAATGAACTCTACCTTCTTGGTTCTTATCCCTAAAATAGAAGGTGTTAACTCTTTGGATCTATTCACGCTAATTTCCCTTTGTAAATTGGTCTATAAGATTATATCTAAATTAATTGTGGAGAGACTCAAGTTGTGGATTAGTAAAATAATTTCATAAGAGTAGGGGGTTTTGTGGCAGGAGAGAAAATCTTGGATGGAGTGGTTATTGCAGTTGAGGCCATCCATTCCATGAAACTCTTCAAGGATAAGGTCATGTTCATTAAAATGGACATGGCCAAAACTTATGACCAAGTGAGTTGGGTTTTTCTCTAGAAGGTGTTCATTTTCTTCAGGTTTGGAGAAAGATGGCTTAATTGGGTGATGAGCTACATTATAGTTGCATCCTACCCAGTGTTGATTAATAGTGAGCATTATGCTCCTTTTGGTGCCTCAAGAGGCCTCCAATAGGGTGACCCCCTGTCATCTTATCTCTTTATTATTATGGATGAGGGGTTGGGAAGAATCTTGAAAGACCATCTAAGACAAGGACTTATTCAAGGTTGGAACTAGGGAGATGGCTTGCTTCCTCAAACCCGCCTACAATTCATGGATGACATTGCTTTATTGGGATTTTATAGAATCAAAAGAAGTGAATAAATTCAAGTGTGCTCTAGATATCTATCTTACTGCTTCAAGGTACAAAATCAATGAAGCTAAGTCATCCATTTTCTTTTTCAATGCCCCTCCTTCTATTCATTCTAGAATTGCACAAATTCTTAGATTTTAGATTGATGCTCTACCTTTTGTGTATTTGGGCATCCCCCTCTTTGTAGGCCCACTGTTGAGGGGAACCTAGTAAAATGTGTTGGATAAGTTCCAAGAGAGAGTTAGCCACTGGACCTTCATATGGTTGCCTTTTGCAGGAAGAGTTATGTTATTAAAATATGTGGTTCAGGCACTCTTTATTTACAAGTGCATGATGCAAGTTTCTCCCTTAAGTTTCATTAAGGAATTGGATGTTTTATCTATAAAATTCTTATCCATCAACAATTTTGCCTCCTCAAAGTGGAGTTTGGTTAAGTGGGAGACAATGTGTAGACCAAAATAGATAAGGGCCTAGGTCTATGGCATGCAGTCCTCATTGGTTAGGCTTTGGCTACTAAGCTTTACTAGAGGTGGTCCATAGATCAGGATCAAGCTTGGGCTACAATCCTTTGTTCTAAATATATAAGGGCCATGGCTAGGGAAGTGTACCTAAGATTTCCTTGTTAGGTGAAGATTATATGATTTGGGACACTCTTAAAAGGGGTGCCAACTTAATCAAGTAGGGTTTATTTCGAATATGTAATGGAGGTTCTGAGGTGTTTTTATAATTTGACTCATGGGATGGCCATCCCCCGATCATGACCATGTATCCACACCTTCAAAACCTTTATCTTAACTTCCTGGAGGCTAGTTGGACTCGATTGAAAGACTTCAAAGAGGCAAAGAGTTTAGGGAGGTGGAGACGTTTCAGTGGAAGGATTCTCAAGTGTGGCCACCTGGGTGTTCAAAGGAGGATCATGAAGATTTATCTCAAATTTTAGCTCATAGAGCCTACAACTCATTGTTGAGGAAAGATATCTTAGGTTAGAGTCCTGATCCTAGGGGGTATAGTCGATGGTTGTTGGGTATAAGGATTTGGATAGGAAAAAATATGGAGGGGAGGAAGTTCCTTAGTGGAAGTATTTGTGGAATAAGTAACTTGTGTGGCTTAAACGTAACTTTTTCCTTTGGATATTCACTTAAAACATGTGTCTCACCTAGGATAATCTTCAAAAGAGGGGTTTTCAGGAGTCATCTATTTGTGTTTTGTGTGGAAATAGTGAGGAATCTTCATTTCATTTATTGTTCTAGTGCACCTTTTCTAGAACCATTTGGCACCTTTGGTGGGAAGTTTGGAGACAAACATATGTGCATGCTTTGTCCCTTATTGATTTTTGGAGGTCTTTATGGAGACGACATACTAAGATGTTTTTGTCTCCAAGTGGCTTGGGATATTGGACCCTCATGCATCCTTTGGTAGATCTGGTTGGAGAGGAACTGAAGGATATTTCAAGGAGGGATTTTGGTGGCTCATAAGGTATGATAGAGGATTCTTGTTATGATTCAAGAAACTATCTAGACTAAGTGTGAAGTGGGGACCCCTCTTGAGTCTGGTGAGAGGATTCTATTGCAAAGGTTGGGATTAGATGGAGATGGACTACTAAAGGTTTGCTATAGAGTGATGAGACCTCTAACAAGAAAATACAACATGAAGGTAAATGGTCATCGCCTCTTGTTGGTATCTTGAAGATAAAAACTGATGGCTCCTCTAGGGCTAATACTTGATATGTTGGAGTCGGGGTCGAGAGGGACAATTTAGGGGCTATCCTTTTCTTATTATCCATCTTTCAAGGATACCAGACTAATAATCTTATGGAGGCCCTTTCCATCCTTACTATGCTAGAAAAGAGGTGTGCTCTTGGGTGGAGCAAGACTATCTGTGAGACAAATTATTAGATTCTAGTTAATATGTTGAATTAGTAAAGTTTGGATATGATGAATTGGCAACTGGATTCATTAGTTCAATAGATTCACCAACTTAGCAATTCCTTGGACTTGGTTTCCTTTGCCCATATCTCAAGGGAGTGGAACAATGTTGTGGATTGTTTGGAAAAATGGGCCTCAAAGCATAGGGGTAATTGGAATATTGGTGGTTGAGAGAAACTTCCCTTGGATTGTTCCCAAAGATTGAGAATGTTGATTCAAGAGGATATCCATGGATCTTGAGGGGTTTTTGTGGGAGTTTGGATGATTTGGATCTTCGTCTATTCTACTTTTGTTTGCAAGAGGTGCTTGGAGGTCCCTATTGGATTGATTTTGTAAATCCTTGGATGTATTATTAACTTCTTATGATTAAATAAATTTTTACTCCCTTTTTATTTAAAAAAATTAGAAGTCATTATTTTTCTATTCAAGAATGTTTATTTTTTCTAAAGTAGAGATGCAAGTTATAACTTTAAAAAAATTTGAAACTATTTATCGCAATTGGCTAAAAACATTAGGTGTTAAGGGCGTATTTATAAGAATGACAAATTTTTTAGGTTTTTTTAGCATTTTTTTAGAGTGATATCTATATAGATACATAAATTTTATGTATGTATTTTTTTATTTTTTTATTTCTCAAAATATAATAATTATATTTTTTAATATTTGATGTCCTTTTATTTAAAAAATAAATGTTTATTTTAAATAGTTGTCTCATTTTTTATTTATAATATGGTGCTTCTCTTCAAGTAAGATTTTGATGTTTTAATGATAAAAATTGTTTTAAATTTGTTTTGGTTAGTAAGAGATATAATTAATTTATATTAGTGAATAAAAATGTTAATAATATAATTTTAAAACCATAATAATGTATATTTAATAGTTATAAGAAATAAATTGAAATTCAACTATGCTACTCAATAATTCTTTTACAATACTAGAAAGCTTGTTAATATGACACTTCTTATTATTGTAATGGTGAAATATACAATCTTTTGTCAATTCTCATTTAATTTTAAGTATATTGTAATGGAATGATTTAATACAATTATATATTGATAAGTAGCATACTCTTGTGTTAAGTTTCGTTTATAATTTTATACCCCTTTTTATTTATTTGCACTTATTTTTAATGTATTTGATTTGATTTGATTTGATTTGATTTTTATTTTTACATATTTGTATATTGTTATTTACACATCATTTATTAGCCTACATTCATAGCTATATCCACACATTTGATCCTTGCCTCAAACCTAACACTTCCATAACTTAAGTTTTAAGTACCTTGCAATTGATCCCAAAATTCACATTTAAATTTAAATTTTGAAATTCTCACCCCACTTCAATAATTGTTTTGAGTCAAAGGGACACAAATTTTTATAATTTATTGTTACATCTTTGTATTTAAATTGATATACAAGAGATCATTGGAAAATAAAAGAACAAGGAGAAAGTGCAAGGGCACATTTCATTTCTAAAGGATAAAGAATCTTAATCTAAATCAAAATCATATATGTCATTTACAAGTCTATGCATGTTGTCTTCAATCATTCACTCAAAACCATAAAGTTGATATGAGTAGGGGGTTGAACTAGGAGAAGTTGGCCCTAGCAATCTAGCGATCTCCTTTAAGGTGCTTATAAACACTGCCTTGACAAAATCTAACACCAAGAACATGAACACAAATAAATCATTATTCCAACTCTCTATCAAATCATTGTTAGAAGTCATAATTCATTCCCCATGTAGTAGATCATCCTCTTGACACTCAAATTCAATCCCGAGGGACTCAAATTTGACTCATAAATATTTATGGGACTATACAACATCTCATCAAGCCATTAGCTACACAAGTGATTAGATTCTACAAGAGATAAGCATTAATTCTTCATCGTTATTCTTAAAACTAAGTACAACTATATCCTCTTAATTATTATATTTATTATTCATTTATTAAGACTAATTGTTTAATTAAACCTAGGTTAATTGTATATTTTTTGTATTTATGTAATTAGACTATATTTATATAAACGGGATTTCATAGCCTTATATTTTTTGCTAAACCCATCCTCTCATACACCCCTAGGGTTTTGTCTTTAAGTTTATCCATCTTTGTAATTAGTGTTTCATATCTATATTTTGTAATTGCTTTATCGTATTTTCATATCTTCTTTGGATTTATATTCCTCATTGTTGGTGCTTTATAATTGTATCTTTTCTTTTAGGTTTTGATATTTATTCTGTGATCTTGATTTTTCCCACCTTTGGTGTTACATTTAAGATTTAATTTAAGATCTAATATATTACTATTTTTTTCTAATTTTTAAATTTAAGAGTGATTTAAATTGCCTTAAATTTTCATCTCTCATAGCCATATTTCTATGTTTATGCCATGAGCTACTTGAAATCCTAATCTTCCTTTAAGAATGAGTGCTCGTCTTAATTCTACTATAAATACCCAATCAAATGAAAATGAAGTATTTTCTAATGATCATATTGATCAAGAGGATTATGCCCACGATGCTCATGTAGCTAAATAAAATATTAATTTTACTAGTTAATTTCTTCTTGATACATTCATGAATACTCAATCACCTCAATAATTGGCCACACTTTTATTATAAACAATAATTATACACCTTTTAACATGATATTTTATATGGCACTAAATCTTCTAATGATGTATCCTTCAATCCTTCCTCTTCTTTTGACCTTCCTCATACCACCATTACCATTTCTATGGCTAATACTACCCTCATTGTCACTCCTAGTATCACTCCCACTTCCACCATCCTTATCCCTTCAACAACTATACATCCCTCCACCTTTCTCATTGATTTCGTTTCTCACTTTGCCTACTTACTAGCTATACTCCTCTTATATATCTACATATCATATCTCTACCCAAATCCCTACTAGTGTCACACCTTCCATTCGTGTGTACCACACTATCCATCCTTCAAACCATATGCCTCATACTATTCCTATATCTCATCTCATACCTAACTATCATATAATGTCATTCATCCTTGCATCGCTATGTCATTATCTTTTACCACACACCCTCATTTCACTTCATGTATTGTCTCCCACACCCCTAACACTATGTTTGTCTCTTCCTTCGCCCTAGATATATCATTACAAGATGTGACCAATCTTAATAAAAAAAATATGCATAATAAGAATCACATCACATACAAACTTTGATGTGATCTATATTAGGGGGTCCACTAAAGGTCAAACCAATATAGTAGCCCACATACACATCCCACAAAAAATCATGCACAAAAAAGGGATTAATTAAAAAATAATAATTGTATTAACTTCATGAATCTCAATACAACACACTAACAAGATTAAAAATTATGCTACATAATCTACCTATACTTCATGTAGATTTCATCTCTCTCTCACTAGAAGAACTTTAATACAACCCTTCCCTCTATATAATTCCATCATCAAAATACAAAGGGTTTATTCTCTATCAAGTTGTTGTTGCCTCTCAACTTCCTCTCTGCATTCTTTGTTAAATAGAGAAAAATTTCCCTTTTTCTTTTCTCTGTAAAGTATCAATGGAGAGTTACTTTCTTAATATAAATATAATACATTAAATAATATCATTTCCCAAGAAACTTTCCAACTTGTGTTACCAATATCCAAGAAAATAAAATCAAATTGCCAAGATAGCCATTACACACCTAGTTTCTAGTAGCAAAGAATGATTATCTAAGTTCTACCACAACCAAGCATGGTAATTGTGGCATTAGTAAGGAAATGAATCACCCAAGAAGAAATACACACAACTAAAATGAACATAAAATCAACAAAGGAAGCAACAAAAAAGATGAAGCAACCAAAATTCATACAATATTTCCAAGAAATCAATAACACAACCAAGAAAAAATTAATTGCTAGCAAGATCAATAGCCACAAAAATTCTCAATAATTAATAATATGAATGAGAAAAATCCCTAAGTAGATTGATTCCAAGTCAATGAGAACTTGTACGATCATTCACGCAACCAAGGAGAGATGTTGTAGTCAAAAGATAATATGAAAATTACCCACATGGTCTACAAAAAATAGTAGCAAAATTCTGGAAGATTACAAATAGAACAAAAGCCATGAATTTAGGAGGTATAAAAAATCACAATCAAGCATGCAACAAAATAATAACCAAGAATATATCTAAATCATTTAGCATGATAGAATGGAAAATATAAGGAATAAAATATTCCAAAGCTACAATGTGTTAGAAGTTTGCTAGAAAACTTGGAAAATCTCATCATATCGATCATATTGCTAAAGACAACTACAATAATTTGATAGTTCAATCCATGTCACCAAAAATCCTCTTTAATATCTAGTAGACAAGAGTTTAAATTAACACTTCATAATATATGATTATTTATTATGTAAAGCATTAATTATCATATGCATATCATAACTTAAAGTGACTCAATCATTAATTTCAAAAAACATGTCTAAATATATTTGCCATTGCATTTAAAGATAAAGAAAAAAAATTAGATGTAATCCTCCTATAGAAGCATATTAATACAAAGTCTTGTAGTAGTTTTGAAGTGTTTCGGTTAAAATCACTCTAAAGAATATTTTAAACAAGTATTTATCCTATAGTAACCTTTGAGAATCATGTTGAAAGAAGCTACAAACAACATACACACAAAAAAGCAAAAAATTAAAAACATAACCTACAATATTCTTGGTGATGTAAGATTGTACATGTACTTGAATGCTTCTATACTAAACACATTGGATAAGAAAAAATTAGATTCACAAAATGGATTTAAGTGGTAAAACCACCCTTTCAAATAGTGAACTATCTACAACAAACTCCGTCACTATATTAGTTGCATGAGAAACTTTCTTTCTTTGCCTCTTCCAAAATTTAGCTAGGATAAATCACATCCTCCTCTCTAAAGTTTGGTTTCCACTTTATTTTCCTCTCATGGAATTTTTTTTTGCCATTGCCCAACCTCCTCAAAATAAATATTTTCTTTCTTCCTCCTCTAGTGGGTTTGAACCTACCATAAACCATCCACCTCTACCAAAATATTCTCATCTCTCCCTATGGATTTTAATCCACCATTATCTAACCTCCTCCACTAAAACTCTTTCTCCTATTTCTCACTCACTTCCATACCTACACAAAAAAAATATAATTGATTTTATGGAAATTAAGGATTTTCATCACATCCTTTGCATTCACCGTCTCTTCTTCCTCACATTCCTCTACATCATAAAAACCAATTATTTTATTGATGCTCTGCTACACTACACCCATCAACACCTCCATGTCCTCTAAATGACACACAACTATTACACTCTCATTATCCTCCTCAACATCATCTATAATACTTCTTTCTTCTGCTACAACTTTAATCCCCAACATCACATCTACAACATGTTTTCTTCTTATTGCTACATCAACTCCAATATACAAGAACTCCATTTCAACATCCTCGTTATTTAATACTTTTATTCCCTTTTAAATACATGTTGCTATTGAAATTTCCTTCTTCTCCTCTTCACTTTCCTCTTGCATGAAGATATCTTCTTTAGTGTCATCTACATGAAACCCCACTTCTTCCATACTTACACATTAAATAAAGTTTAAAAAATTATGGGACTCAAATTCTCCCATTTATTTTATTTACCTCTTATCTTATTCACCTTAAATCTTCTCCTCTTCAATCTTTCTAACATCTTGGACATTTTTGCACACATTCTCTCAATTCTTTTCCAACTCATTTCCTTAAAATCTCATTCTCTCCTTCCCACAAAAGAAAAATTTACAACCATTCTCAAGTCTATGTATGTTTTCTTTCTAAAAGACATCTCTATACACACTTTCACAACCAACAATCCCAAGACACAACTCTTCGACAAAACCCTCTTGTAATCAATCACAACCCACAACTATTTCTACCCAAAAATGATATTGGAAGATGCACACCAAAAACCCCCTCTACCGTCTTACCATATAGTGGAGGATGTTAGCACATATTCTAACCAATACTACCTTTATTAGAGGACAACTGAAAAACTTTCACATATGATAATCCCTCATTAATACTAATTTTTCTCATTCTTAGCTCTTTGCAATTACAAGGATCCCTTTTACACCTACAATTAAATATTAGAGGTCTTCCCAATCTATGAACCCAACAAACATCCAACTCTCACACCTCAACTCATTCTACTCAACACTCATCCTAGCAGACTACTAGCTCTGATACCATTCTAATGCAGTCTAGATTAGGAGGTCCACTAAAGGACAATCCAATCTAGCATCCTACATACACATCCTACAAAATAACCATGCACAAAGGAAGTGATTAATTAAAAATGGTAATTTATATTACCTTCCTACAACTCAATACAACATGCCAACTATTTTTCCTATATCCTACACCTCACTCTCTTACTATAAGGATTCTTATACATCCCTTCCCTTAGTACAATCCCCTTGTCAAACTACAAGGTTTACACTTTATCTAGAGGTTGTTAACTCTCAACTTATTGAGAAAAAATTCCCTTCTACTTTGATCTCTAAAATCCACCAATGGGGAGTTACTTTTTCAAGAGAAAGATAATGTTATAAATAATATCATCACCTAAGAGACTTGTCAACTCCTATCACCAATAACCAAGAAAATAAAATAAAATAGAAAAGATAGTCATCACACTTCTTGTTTCTAGTAGAAAAGAATGATCATCTCTATTACACCCCATTGTTAATTTACCAAATTACTTTAACTTTTATGTTTAAATACATAATTAATGCATGATGATGTCATTATGGTATTTAATGGTTGAATGAAATATATGTATATGCAATGTGATGAATTTGCTTTTAAATGATTATATGGTGCTCAAACAATATTGTGATTATGTTTTAAATGTAATCAGGTAACTATGAGATATTGCTCTAAGTGAAATGTAGGAATATATGTGCCCTCCAAAGGGGGAGGGAGACTATCACCCAAGAGGGGAGTTGGTATAAGGATCATTTGGTATTGCTATATGAGTTGACACACACACACTCTCACTTAGGTTTTTTGGAAACCTTGTTAGGTCAATTCAAGTATCAAGTTGGTAAGTCTTAAACCTAAGTTGATAGATTAAGTGTCTTTAGGAAAAATAAAACCCCTATTGTTAAAGATCTTCTTAAATCGTCAAATTAAATTAATTTCAAATATCTTTTGTAAATAATAAATTATATATATATATATATATATATAATGAATATATGCACATATATGCATCTATGTATATACAAATATATATGTAGAAGTTTAGAACCATAATATTTATGTATATTTATATATATACATATATGCATATGGTACAAGGAAATATATATACTTACATATATATAAAAATATATATTATATTATATGATTGCATTTTGTATGCCATATTAGTATGGTAGAGTTACCATTCTTAAACCATGGCAGTCAAGCCGATTCAAAAGGCTTTTTGAAGAGAAGTTTTAAAGGTTAATATGGCTGACTTATTTTAGCGCCAACTTGGGTAGTATTGAGCTATTTGGGAAGCCACGTAGGTGGCTGAGTAATGCACATTTAGAGTTTAATTTAAAGCCACATAAAGTGGCGATGTGAAACATTCTTCACGTACCTATTCTTATGGTTTCCACAACATGGGTGATCAGTTTGAAAAGGTCATTGTGAGGTGTGTCAATACTATCGCAAATCATGCCTTTCATAGAGGCTATTCCTGTAGATTTTAAACTGAATCTTAAATGTAATAAACAACAAAGTGAAGCCATGGGTTTATGGATTTGAATGTGACTTAGTCTATGGTGGTCATGGCAGTTGAAAAGTTGCACTTGTAATCCCTTCTAATCATAATCTTCATGACATAGGGGAGAGGGGTTCATAGTGGAGCACCTTAACTTTATGTGTGAAAATTTCAAATCACTCTCAATTTTGTATAGTAGATTATTTGGCAACTCACATGCTTCTATATTTCGTTTTAGGGTCACATCATCAAATATGATGTCACATTAGCATGCTTTTTGTTGAGGTATCTAAAAAGGGCAAAGAAAAAAGTGAGACCGATAGTAGTGTACTAAGTCATGTTTTATTGGTGCATTGATGTGGCATCACATGATTTGTCAGCTTATGTATTTTATGGATAAAAGTGTTTTGCAATTAGATATTAAGGTGCTCCACTATGGGGCTCACTAAGGACTACTTCTATCCCCACTATTAGACCCCGCTCCACTATGGGCCCCTCTCCCTAGTTTATGCAAGCCGTGACATATGTTTGAGCTTTTCGAGCCTCCAAAAGAGGCAACTACTTTTTATTTCAAGCAAATTATTTTATGAGTTTTGGAAGCTGACTTAGGAAGGGGAAAATAAATAATTCTGGCTGCTCATTTGCTGAGGATAGTGAGAAAAGTTTTTGGAAGAAGGCTGGGCGTAGAAAACCAAAGAAGCTATATGTGGTTGATGAAAGAATAAAAGTATTTTTTGTTTGCAAGATATATGTATCGAAAGTCTCTATTTTGAGAACATTTTGAGTGTAAACCATTGTTGGCCATGACAGTATGGGGAGTTTATTATATTCTTTTTGCTCTGAATTTTATTAAAGAACAGTCTACAAAGTCCGAGGAAAAGAATAAGTTTTTGCTAAGGCTAGAGATTGAGCGTGGAGTTGTGAAGAACAACAAACCTGAATCTAAGTTGTTGAGTTTAAGGCAAGAGGATTACAGTACAAAAGTCAGGATAATATTTTCCAGGCATGGCTAAAACTCTTCTTCTCTTCTTTAATCTAATAAAAGTTCATTTATATTTTTGAATTTAATTATGCTAGTACAATATGCAAGTTTGTGGCTATTTTGGAATCACATAAGGAAGATTATAAATGTACACGTATATTATGCTTATTCATAAGAGAATATAAAAGATGATAAGAACTATAAATAACCAGATGGATAGGATGAGTTCTCACACCAATAAAAATATGGTTTAATAAAACTAGATATATGAGAATTTGAGTTAAATTATAAGAGAACTTAAGGGAAAAATTTAGACTCTCTAAGCTGCGTTTTACCAAACAAACTAGCTTCATAAATCGAATTAGCAAAGACTTGTAAAATACTTGAAAATTTGGTATTTTTTCCATCCAATAAGACAACGTCTTTATAAATTATTATTATCATGATTTATATTGTATTTTCAATGATAAGAATCTTTAGGAAATTCAAAGAAAAGTTTGAAATATAATAGAGAAGATAAAGTCTTTATTATTATTTGAACTTTATAAGTATTTCATGTTTGACCAAGAGTCATTAATATTATCTATTGATTTGAAATCAAGTATCTTGAGTAGAGGATATTATGTTCTTGTCATAAACCAAAGACCACAATACTAAGAGAGTAGATTACTCCTTTTGGCTATTTAAAGGACTCAAAAACTTGAGGTAGTTGCCTAGACCCAAAATGTTGTGAGAATGTAACATGGGTATTCAAGTTAGAATTATTAAACCTACTTAGTTGAATAATCGACTTTAGTGAAGTCATCACTTTTTGAAAGAGAATCTATTTGAGTAAGTTAACCTTTGGGTCAAACCAATAGTTGAGATGTCCAGAAGTCAGTAAGATTTCCAAGTCGAGTTAGAGGTGGGTGAACTTACAACATCACTTCCTAAGAAAGCGGATGAATATATTTCAAAACTTTGGCCAAAGTAAGTACAAGATTCTTTGCTTGTACTTGTCGGTTCATTATGCTCCAGGTTTTCATAACTTGTGAGTAGCATCACACTTAGTTAGAGAATGTCTATAGTTGTATGCCCATACTTGTTATGTAGGACACAACACTAGATACTTAGATGACAATACTAGAGGTTCCTATACTATACTCTTCATCGAATAATATTTTTTTTGACCTAGATGTTTCCTCTATGTTTAAAAGCACCTAGATTTGAGTTGTTCAATGGAAAGGGTGACAAAGATGTGCATTTACAAGATATTCATTGTGACATGTATAGATTTTTTTATGAAAATAAGATCTTTGCTAAACTATTTCCATAAATCCTAAAGAAAATAGTTTTGTTATTTAAATCTATGTTCTATTCATTATTTTGATGAGTTAGACACTAATTTGTTACAACATGTCTATAAAAAATAGATTTGAAAGTAACCATCAATGATTTAACTAAATGTACCCAATGAAGTAATGAGTCAATCAATAATTATGTTATTCACTTCAAAAATTAATGTGGAAAAAAAAGTGTCAATTTGATGATGATGAACTTCAAATCATGTTCCTTGAGGGATTTATTCTAATCATTAGGAATAATGTATGCTTGAGTAGTTTTCCATCTTTTAGAAACGTGCGCTCACCTAAAACAAATTGAGTCAAAATTCATAAATTGTAACATGCTCAAGTATGGATCATAATCATCCCAATTCTCTTGCCTTTCTAAATTTCAAAAGTCTAATAACTCTTCAAAAGTTATTGAGGCTATAAAAAAAATAATGTCCATCGAGTGACAAATGCTTATAATACCCATTGTTTAAACAAAATGTTTCACAAAAATTAGTAAGTTGTAAGAACCATTAAATTATGTGCTTCAAAGTCTTTTGTTCCTAAATATTATTATTTTTTCTCCCATTCTTCCATTATATCATTTCAAGAAATTATAATGTTTAAGAATATTATCGTAGAGTCAAGAGACATGACACTTAAGTCTTTCATGGGCCTTATATGAAAAATATAAGATCTTATATATAAAAAATAGTTTACATTAAGGAAGTTATTGATAATGAAAATCATGTAATTTCAAATCCCAATGAAAACTCATAATCATATACAAATATATTTACTAGCCATTCTAATAATATATAAATATATGATTATATTTATATGGTGCATGATATTTTAGAAGATGATTGTGTTGATTTCAATGATGTATCACATATGCTTGCTTTTGTGGGTACTATACACTCTCAAGGAATACCTTCTCCCTCACTCACTATCCCTTTGATTACATTTTCTAATGAGTAAATCCCACAAAAGAATCACTATGGGCCATTGTATGTTGTTGGTGAGATATGAGACAAAGTCATTGGGAGAATTATTATTGATTTCACTAATTAATATAACATATGCACAAAAGATTGATTAATTGATATTGATTTGAAATTTAGGAGTTTCTTTAAGAATGAATAACAAAATATTAATTTATACATTACAATGTCTTGCATTGAATCTTAAGATTCAACCTCAAGAAAAGTAACATTATGTGTCATGTTATCCCTAGTTTTGATAAGTTCAACATGCTATTGGATGGACCTTGGGTTGAGCATATAAAATCTATACCTCCCATTGTGTTGTACCCAAATAAAAAAAATCAATAAAGGTGTTTCTTTTCTAGTCTAATGTAAGTCATTTATCCTTTATCCTTTAAAGAGTCATTATGGAATATTTTTCTACCATGTTCTTGGATGCCATTTTTGTAGTTGATAAAAAAATTTGAAACTTCCTTAGTGGTAAGATACCTTTGATATGTTAGATAATTTATATAAATTAACTATTAAGATAAATTAGATAGTAAGCACAAAATATAGAAGTAACATAAGCGAGTTATTAATTTGATCTATAAATAATTAGTACAATGAGATGGGAAACTAGGAAATGTAAATAGAAATTTCTAGAGGAATAAAATAAGGAAAATGAACATGTACACCTTATGTTTATAAAATCTAAATCTAAAAAAATAGGTTGTGCAAGCCTAAGAGATGCTCTATGATGAATCTATTATAGTTTGGTGACTTTTTTGAAACTTGGACATTGCTACAATAAAAGGGGGTGTTCTTGCAGTGGAAAAACATTGCTGCAGTAAATAGATGACATTACTACCCCCTATAAGATGATTTGAATTCTTCTACAATAGTTCTATAGATTTGTAGAATTTATTTTCTTCATCTATTAACTCTAGTTTCACCTACAAAATACCCATGATGCCTCCAAATGTTGAAGTAACTTAAGAACCTTGGGGAAAAAAGGGAAAAAGGGTGTCTTGTAAATGATAATTCCTTAATCAATCCCTTGTTTGGTATATTTCAATCTCCACATTGGCACATTTTAGAAACTTTGCTATGTGTACATAGTCATAGTGATGGTAGTGTATGCATTAATAATTATTTTATAAGTAAACCCTAAGGTAAATCTACCACAAGTGGCATTTGTTAATGATGAAGTAAAAAAAGGAGATGGGAAGGTCATCACAGTATATGTGCAAGAGTTTGAAAGGATTTAGATCTAAGGGAAGCAATAATAAAGGATTTTTATAGATTTAGGATGCATATGGTGGAGGGAAAGAGTTTTTAATGGCCTTAGAAAGGGGGAAAAAAGAAAAATGGATGTGGACAATGGAAATGAGAAGGTAAAATACAAGGATTATATTGCTTCAATTCTCAGGGAAGGCTTCACAATCTCTCATCTTCAACTCTTATCTTGTTATCATTGCTTTGTAATGCAGGCCTTCCTTGTAGATCATTTGTATTGGATGAGTGAATCCACATAGTAAGTTTTTCATTTTTAGATTGTTATAACTATAAGGCCCCGCCTTGTATGTGATTAATACAACCCTAATTTGTTATATACTTTTCCTAAATAGATGGTTAGATATATTATGGGCAATAAATGAGGTGATTGTGTGGCAACAATCTTGTATTTCATTTTTACTTTATATTTTATTGTCATCACCATGAAGGTGTTATGCACTTGTAAATTATGGAATATGAATTGAAATTATAAATAGGTTTTTGTACATTTAAAGTTTAGGATATTCAATTATATAGATTGAAGGTCATAAATAAAGTGATTGTGTGCATGTGTCACATTGGCAATATTCTTGATGTTTTTGGTAAACATGTTGGAAGTTAAGTATCTCTTTTTCTTTGAAACACCATGAGGAGAATGCATTTAAATTAGGATGAAAATTGAACAAGCTTTATATATGACCTCTAATAGGTGGTCGATAACCCTTGTATTTCATTATGATTTATCAATATTATTCTATTTAATGAAGATGTATGTGCACATATAAATTATTGGATATGACTTGAAATTATAAGACGAATTATTGTGTCATATTATAATTTGATGAGTAATTAGCTATGTAAATGGTTCACAATTAAAGTTATGAGTATTGGATTAACAATTAATGTGATTTATTATTGTGGTGTAATTGTACTTAGGGTTGTGTTGTGTAGGAAAGTAACTGCGCCAATAAGAGAAAGGAGGAACATTTATACCAAATAAAAAATTGTGTATATGGGTTTTAAGGACTTAGAAGGAAATGAGGGTTTATCATTATTTGGGGTAAATATGGTTATGGGTTTTAATATTTTGGGTCAAGTTTAAGTGTGTTTGAGAGAGAATTTAATTGTGAGTCATGTGATGTAAGTGGGGTTAGGATTTGGGGGGCCTAATTAGGTTTAAAATTCGGATGGACCATTAAATGGGTTTTTATAAGGTAAGGTTTAGTCAATTTTTTGGTTTTAAATACAAAATTAGACCCTTAGGGTCTATGCCCTTGAGGTGGGGGCCAATTGGATACACAATAAAAGCCTTAAGACTTGATTAACCACTCCAAAAGTCCTCATTAATATGAGTGACGAGTTTGGAGGTTGATGGGGATGGATTGAGGGTATCAACTCCACCCCCATACCTCATTTATGAGTGAAGACTTGGGGGGGTGGGATGTCCTAGTGTTTGTCCCCTCTTTATTGAGAAAAAGAACCTTATGGAGAAGTGTATGGGAAGGTTACAAGTGTCACCTACCCATCCAAGGTTTTCAATTTGAAACCCCTTTATATCTTGGTTGTGAATGAAGGGTGTTTTATTACCCAAGTTTCTCCTTTTGGAAAATGCTTGTTGAGTATTGAGAAGATGAGAGAGAGTTGGGGAAAGGAAGGAGTCCTTGTTTATGAAAATGGAGGCCAAGATGCATAGGTTTGGAAAGATAAGTTTTCCATATTCCCTCTACTCTTTGTTTATGTGTTGTAAGAGGGTGAAGCCACATAATGGTTTACAATTTGATGGAGGAAGGAAAATTGATTTTTGTGTGGTTTCACTAACTCAGGGGGTTCGCTTGAACTTGTAGGTTTGAGCAAACCCTTTAAGACCTTCACTTGAACCATGTGGTTTGATCGAACCCACCATTGGTCAATGAATAAATAATATTTTAATGGGTTTGAGCAAATGGGGGTTCACTCAAACCCATTCAAATAGGGTTTTTTTTAAGTTCATGTCACTGTCGAACCGACAGTATTTTTCTCTACAGCGAACGTGAACAAAGCATGTGAAGTCAGAAGCACGACGAACGATGAACTCCTAGGGGCGAAGCTTCAATGTGCACCACCTTCGAGTGAGCCACAATACATCACCCTCGACCTCCACAACACCAGGTTGGTAAACTTTGCTGCCAATTTGTTGATTTCAAATTGCATTTGTTTGAAAATTTCTAAACCCTAAAAATGATATGAGGAATCCATTTTGTGCGTATCATTTTATCATAGCATTCCATGAGACCAAATTTATCATGTGTGTATCCTTTAAAATGATAGCATTCCATGAGACCAAAGCTCCCAAACAAATTTGATATTTAATTTGATATACCCTGTTCCAAAGCTCCCATTTTGGCGCACGCAGGGTGAAGGTTGTGGAATTTGGCTTTACAGCTACCAATTGCATTTGCTTGAAATTTTCTAAAGCCTTTTCAACAAACCCATTTGCTCCACAATTTGGCTTTACAACTGCCAATTGCATTTGCTTGAAAGTTTCTAAAGCCTTTTCAACAAACCCATTTTCTCTACAATTTGGCTTTACAACTGCCAATTGCATTTGCTTGAAAGTTTCTTAAGCCTTTTCAACAAACCCAATTGCTATAGTGGAATAATATAATTCAAATGAGAGACTAACTTCTTGTTGATGAAATTATGAGTTTTTCCTAAGTCTATCAATACCATTAGTCTTTCTTTTTCAAGAAACCCACTACATTAAGGGTTTATGGGATTCCATTTCTACAAAGTGCATGACAATAAATAGTTAGTTGGGTATCTCGTCATCCATTATCTATCTCATTGATGACCTCTAATACTTCTTATTTCTTAATAGGCCCTTCAATGTAGAATAATATATTTTCAACACATTTATGTCCTCTACTATATTTGATATCATAATTAAAATTAACCATTTTGACCTCTTTTCGTTGATTTTTGAGGATTCAATCTAGTAGGCCAATAGAATGCCTATGTTAATATGCTCTCCTCTCTCATGTTATTGAACCCTTTTCTTATGGAAGATATAAATTTTCCTCTACCTTGCATTCCATGATAGAAGAATTGAATATAATAAGAGGATTAAACATGTATAACCTAATCTTGCTCGTGATCCTTAAGCCCACAAAAAAGGTCATTCAATTTCTCCTTTGTAATTGTTTCTACTTGCAAGGATAGGTTCTAGAATTTCTAAATATAATATTTGATTGGTCCTATTTACCTTAGTTTTTCTAGATAACTAAAGTAATTATGATGTAAGAGCATCCTAGGGTGTAATATTAATCTTACATCACCCATAAATATTTTTTTATACTTTGTTATTTTTTTGTAATTTTTTGTTTGCATTCCAATGACTACAAGTTATTATAGATCCACCACTGATGATGATTCATATTATGGAATAAAATAAGTTATAGAATAAGAGTTATTTTATAATTTTATTAGTTTGTACCCCATGCAAAATATGAAAGTCAAAATTTAGAGTTTAGTTTCTAGTTGTTAGGAGATTAGTGCTAATTGTTAGTTTATTTTTATTTTGCACTTCACATTGAGATTTTGATAATATTCCCCAACTCTTTACTTTTTGCATATTCATCCCTAAATTATTGTTATACTTCCTCAAAAATGGAGGATATGTCATCAAATACAAATTTGAGGTGCTCACTTGCAAAACCTTCATTCTTATTTATATTTTTTTTGTTATTTAAAAAAAAAAACTATGTTGTTTCATAAATTGAGAAGATTTGAGATAATTGTAATCAAATTGAGAACTAGATCTAGAATAGATGAGAGAATTGGAATATAAAGTACATAAATGATTAGTTATTAGATTGACACCAATTACAATACACTGACAACTTTTGAGGCCAATACAAACTAAATGACACTTGAACAAGGTAAAAATTTAGTAATGGATAGTGGATATCTCCTCCTATCTAGATAAGATATAGCCTTGACAAATCCAAACTATGAGACTTTGGGAATGTGGACTATTGCACCTAATCATAGCATGCCACAACTATAGTAGGATCCACAAGGATTTAAGCAACTTATCATAAAAATATTTGGAGATTTTTTAGGAATAACGATTAAATTTATAGTTTTATGCAATCTATAAGTATAAATAGTTTGATGGTAGAAACTTTTTACATATAAAAATATGATAAATGTGTGATTATTTTGCTTTCCAATTTATAAATTTTTGATGTGCTTGGATATACAATTGAGATGATTCACTCATAATGTAATGATAAAAATTTAGTACATCAAAGAAATATTTCTGAGAAATCAAGCTACCATTCTACATAACTCTCATGGAAATAAGAATATTATTTTATTTTAACTAAATATTGTGTGTACTCTATCTTGAATTACTAATTAATTTTGAATTATATACTTATAATTTAAAATAAAAAGCATCCTTTGTAACATAGAATAGATAGGTTAATTAATGAAATAAAATATGTTTTTATATTAAGAAAAAATTACAAATATGGAACTCATATGAGAAATTGACTATGACAACTTTGTGTGAGAATTAAGATGGGAATAATATATACCTTCTTTCAAGAATTAACATTAGATTAATACTTGGCTCATATTCTATAGTCACACTAGAAACCAACAATGGAAGATTGAGAGTCTCAACTAAGAATTCCACCTTATAAATCACATTCATACTAGAAGCCAACAACTAAAGACCAAATTTCATAAATAGAGTTCATGTGTTATATATCATGCCTTTGAGGGGTCAACAAGTACCATGAGCCTTTTGAAATCCTTCTCCATCTAAATGCATCCATTCCAAGACCATTGGGAGGTGGGTATCCCAAGTTCCTTAATTTCTTTTAGGAATTTAATCAAGAGTAGGACATTGTGACTTTGACATGTAAGATAAGGTAAACCCATAAAATTCATGAAATGGAATATTTGGAATAGGTGGGTAGACCATTTGTAACTAAATTCAAGCGTTAAATTAATGGAAAAAGATAAATATTAAGAACTAAAAGAAGGATCCAAACCATAAAGGAAAATAAAATATTAACTTAAAACCTCAATGTCAAAACAAGAGTTGAGATAAAATTAGACAAAATGTTAGTAGGAGGAATGATAAAAAAAAATTGAAGATACCCATGATAGATGAGACCAAACAAATAAATCACATTTTCTTCATCTATGATACCTAATATTCCATACAAATGATCTTATTCTAGGTGAAATATGGGTTTTCAATATAATGTGACAAGAATATCACCATAGTAGTTTTTGACATCTTTATTCTTGTCGTAAGTCAAAAATTCACAAAATCATAAAATTTCTCAAAAAGTTGATAATGTAGGTAATTGATAGTTGATTTGAGATGTGACCTCATTATATTCACTAAAATTAAATTATGCGATCAATTTAATCATTCAATTAGGTGAAAGTGAAGGGTATTAATGTTTATTCAATTTTAAATTTTTAAAAGTTTAGTATTTTGATTAATCACTAATTCAATTTATATTGGTGGAATATTTGAGGTAATAGAAAAAATATGTACAAAGATTAAATCTTCGTTTTCTCCTATTCTTTCATTATTTCTTTCTTTTTGTACTAGGGTTAAATCTTCATCTAGGTTTGTTGTGTACTTATAAGAAACCTTTATTCCTTAGTATCATGTTCTTGTACATTGTATGGTAACTTTCATGATAATTTTTTTGTGCATGTCCCTTCCTCCTATCAAATTTTCTTTATGGATATGAGGAAGTTTATTTCTAATTTTTTGGTTTCCTCATCAAAATATTGCTTCAATAATTTAGAAATTATATTTACAAGCTTATCATCTCTCTCATTTTCTTCTCTTATTTGTACCTTAACTTATTCTCTATGATCTATCTTTGTTTATTTGATAATTCTTTTACTACTTGTGCCTAAGACTTGTCTTGTCAATTTGATCTTTTGTCTAATTGTATTTTTCCTCCATGTTTTGATTGTAGGATAGATCTCTTTTATTTATAGTGAATATCTTCCTTCTAGAATAGTTAATTTAATTTCCTCTACTATTTTAAGTGGTCAAGATCTTATTTTATTATGATCAACTCATGGAGCCCATTTTCCACAATATTGCAAGTTATTTACTTTCTCATTAATTATTTTAATCTCTTAATAGTTTCTAGTTGGATTTTTTAATTTAATTCATCTTTTATTCCTCATGTTATCCCTTTGATTTTATAGCTTCAAGCCTCTTTTTTATAACCATTAGTTCATTTATACATAGTCTTGGTGGCCAAAATAGTGGTGTTGACATGGGGCTATAAAGTTCTTGCTTTCTTGGATTTCTTCCTCACTTTATCCTTTGTTTTCTTAGAATGTTTCATCCTTATTATTATTGATATATTATTTACCATCCATCCTTATTTTCCATTATTTTGGTCCTCCAAAGCCAATCCAAGATTCTTATATGCATTCTCACTCTCTTGTTAGACTCAAAGGGTGACTAGGAGATTTTTTTTCATTTTTCTTTACTTTTGAGCTTCATCTTGAAGAAATGTACTCAAATTTTCCTTTCCCTTTTATTTTCCATGTGTTTTTTCCCCTACCTATGTTTGTTTCATTTTGGTAGTGGCTATGAGGTGTTATGAGCTATTCTTAGTAAAATAGCTACTTTTTTATTCATTGTTTTCTTAAATTTCTAATTTTTCCTATGCCTTAAAAATCATTTGATATTAAATTCTTACATTCATATAACTATAACTAATACACTTTCACCTTCTTTTGATGAGAATTTATTTCAATCCACTATTGACATTCCTTTTATAATTATATCATCCTTCAAACACTTCCCCTCTTTATAAAATTTTATGTTTTAAATTATTTCATAAATAATTTCTTAATCTACACCATTATTGAACATATAATTTCCAATTATTAAATCATTCATGCAATAAATCACTTGATTTGAAAAGAAACGTGTTGTCTTGTTTCCTTCATGGAAGCAACATACTTAGAGAATAATTTTGGTGAATCAAGTATTTCCCATGCCTCATATAGTATATGATTTTTTTCTTCTAATTGATCAATTATCATTTCATGATGCTAAATATAGTTTCCATTGAATATCCTTCAATAATGACTAAATTGATTTTACATGACCACCAATGTTAAGTAATGATGCTTTCCCTTTATTACTAGTTAGATAGGAAATAAATCTTAGATGTAACCTTTATCAAGATTTTTTAAGTCTTTAATGGCACATTTTGTACTAGAGTGCCCTAGGTTTCCCCTCAAAGGACCATCAAAATTAAACTTTCACCTGGTTTCTTATGGAGGAATCCATCTAATATGATCTCTAGAAGGGTGATATTTGAACCTAAGAATTATAAATTGATAAATATATTAAATTAAATAAGTAAAATATTTAGAAAATTAAATAAAATAGTGAAAATGTTTTGATTATGAAAAACTATGATAGATGTTGAATGTTTTTTTGTCAATGGTATGAAAATATTATTGATGATTAGATGAATTATTTGAACTATTGAATGCTCTATTTGTCATCCCAAGTAGCATTCAAATTACTAGTGATATTAAAGAGCATATACAAATCTAATCTAAGATGCATATTTTGTGTGTGCAAGGTCTATAGCTTCAATATATATGTATCATGTGCACACTTGTAAATTTAAATTTTAGAACTGTTTTAGATTATGTTTTGTGTGCAGTCTAGTAATTTGAATGTTTTGATTATTAAAAACTATGATAGATGTTGAATGTTTTTTTGTTAATGGTATGAAAATATTATTGATGATTAGATGAACTATTTGAACTAGTGAATGCTCTATTTGTCATCCCAAGTAGCATTCAAATTACTACTGATATTATCTTGCATATACAAATCTAATTTAAGATGCATATTTTATATGTTTGCAACCTATAGGTTCAATATATATATATATATATATATATCATGTGCACACTTGTAAATTTATTTAGAATTGTTTTAGATTTCTATTCCGTAGATCTAGATATATTATTTACCAAGGTCTCATTGCTCCTTTAGGTGTACATACATATATAACATGGAAAATGCAGATGTTCCACCTCCAGAATCTTTGTTTGCAAATACTACTAATGAGATTAAGAAATTGAGAGACTAATTAGCAGAGGGTGCAAACACAGGAATATATTCAGAAGTTTGCATGTCAATATTATAGAGCCTAGAAAAACTAAGAGGTGAACTTGGATAGACTAGTGCATATTCCTCTGATAGAGTAGCTACTATTCTTTCCCACATGTAGGAAGAAGTACATGGTGAGGTTCCCTTTAAACAAATACATGATACTGTGACCAAAGAAATGATAAAAAACACTTGTTTTCCATTCTATCAAAATCAACGTAAGGTGAGGGGATACCAGGTCACCAAATGTGTGGATTGTGTTATGGCCCCATTGATCTACCTGCGATTTCTCACATCACATGGTCAATATCCAAACAATGACCAGATTCCATTATATTTTGTTCAACGGTTGTATGTTGAGGTCCATTTGGGCCTCAAAGTCAACTACCTGGACCATTCCACCATATGTTGGTCAGGGGCGTGGCAAGATTTCCGATAGCCCACCTATCGTCGAGTAGATAGACCAGCCCCAGTGTTTAGGGTATTGGTTGGCGAGAGGTCTCTTGCTCTCACCCTAGCTCTAGCCCCCATAGCAGATGAGGTTTTCGTTGCTTCCCAAAATGAAGCAATTGACACTATAGGTGATATTGCAGCCACCACCACTAGGATATCTACTAATCATGTAGGTTAATATTTGATGTCTAGACATTCCTGATCCATGCCATTTGTAGCACAGTGGACCACCATGGATCCTTTTACAGTGGCAGGCATCCCTAATTCCACATAGCTTGACGAACTTACAGGAGATATGGCATGCAGGACTTTGCATTCTTTCGCTGAGGACCTCTTGGAGGCATATTCCTTCATCGTATCAAACTATGGGATCAGTATAGAGCAGGTCAGAGATCATTTGGCACATGGAGTTTGTTCACATCTAAGATCCCATCACTCTCAGCCCAACATTAGTGCACGTTGGGATCCACCTACAAATCATTCAACTATTGCATTGACTATGGGTTTTACTGAGATGTTGATTGGTCTCGGTTCGTCATCACCAATGCCATCTCACCCGCATAGTCCTCTTCACTCATCATTTATGGCATGACATGGGATAGATCAGATGGATGTAGATGTTGACTCATCGCTTAACTGTTTGGTTGATATGGTGGAGACGACTGTTGCAAAGGACTTAGGTCATCCGATATCAGATGATGTGCATGTATGTGTGCATGTGCATGTTTCAATTCTTTTTTTAATTATTTTTAAATTTTAGTTTTAACTAGATATTCATGTACTGATATATATGTATATATATATTGTAGGTGTACATACCTCATGTCACTCCTAGCCTTGGTCTAGATCATGTACATCGACGTGACTCTATGGATGATTTTGTTGCCAGTGGACATGTGAGTTTTAAATTTTTATATATACACATGTATATGTACATGCATATGTATGCATAGATCTAGATAGATATTTAAAAATACAAGTACATTCTTAAAAATAACTTTCATAAAATTTATTTAATATATTATATGTATTTAACACATTGTGTACACAATTTTATCTGTAGGGCTCAGTACATCCATCAGAGTAGGGTTCTCATTTAGATGGACGTTCGACTAGGAGTCGATATTCATATTAGGCCCTGCACTAGATTTATGATCTTTACTACATGTATTTGCTTATATGATGATCTCTAGTATTCGACATTTCATGATCTCTAACTTACATTTGCCTATATGATATACATACATTTGCTTAATTGATGATCTCTAACTTACATTTTCTTATATGATATACATTTGATCTCTAACATACATTTGCTTATATTCAATATACATATATTTTCTTATTTGATGATCTCTAACTTACATTTGCTTATATGATATACATTTGATCTCTAACATACATTTTCTTATTTGATGACCTCTTTTCTTATAACATGTTATGTTTATACATTGAATCTATTTGCATGTATGTATGTGTTTGCTTATATTTACATGTTTATATGATATACATACATTTGCTTATATTCAATATACATACATTTTCTTATTTGATGATCTCTAACTCACATTTGCTTATATGATATACATTTGATCTTGTTGTGAATGTTTTGTACACATGCCTTGCCAGAGGCAGGGACCCCCTCTTTTCACTCTTGTCGAGTCATTTTGCTCTTGCCTCATTTTACGTGCCCCTATACCTGAGCCTACGTTGGTCACATTCCTTGAAATGATCAAAAAATCCTTGACCAAATTCATTTGTGCACCTAAATTTCACTAAGTCTTTTGCTTTCAGGGAAATGCCCCTACGGGTTTCCCTTCACTTGTTACCTCGGCATCCTCCAAGCCTCGCGGACCCGCATTTGTGGGTTACCTCATGCGGTTCGCCGCTCATGTATCACCGCTGAGTAGCGAGTAATGCCCAACTTCCGCCCGCATGGTGGGATTCACACTTAGTTTCTCCATCTGAGCCTTGACCAAGCATCCAAACAGGCATGGGTTTCCGCATCTCACCTAACTCGGGTCCATCGTACGAAGAAATCAATGCATGCCATTAGTGGAAATTGGCCTATAAACGCTACTCCCTGCCCTTCATTCTACCTGGGCATTCGAATCTGAGAGAGAAACAATGTCCTTCCCCCCTCTTTTTCGCTTTTGCCTTAGTCCTGCTAACTTGGTCCTTGCTCGCTTGCTTCGCTTTTTCCTTCATTTTTTGACTTTGGGGACAAGTTACCTATGGATTTGGGATGTTTTTTTCATGCCTAAGTGAACTTCCAAGGTTTCTTTAAGTTTTGGGAAGTTGCAAACGTTTCATGTCGGGCCACCGTCCCTCCGTCGCCGTCGTAACTTTCATGTCAGGCCGTCGTCCCTCCGTCGCCGTCAGAACTTTTATGTCAGGTCGTTGTCTCTTCGTCGTCGTTAGAAATTTCATGTCGGGTCGCCATCCCTCCATGGCCATTTGGGAACTTTCCTTTCGGGCCACCGTCCCTCTATGGCCATTTGGGAACTTTCCTTTCGGGCCACCATCCCTCCGTGGCCATTCGGGAACTTGCCTTGTGGGTCGTCATCCCTCCACCACCGTCAAAACTTTCCTTGTGGGCTATCATCCCTCCGTCGCCGTTGGAACTTGCCTTGTAGGCCGCCGTCCCTCCGTCACCATTGGAACTTTTCGTGCGGGTCGTCGTGTGCTCATTGTCGTTTCAAAAGGGCGGCGACCCTTCGACTTCCCCCTTCCAAATTTTAGCATTTTTCAAATTGAGTCAAATCTTAAGGAAATATGTCTTGGCACTCTTTCTACCCCTTTTCCCACGTGCTAAAATTGAAAAATCTCAAATTTACTAAGTATTGTGAGGTTTGGGAACTTTCCTTACGGGTTGCCGTCCCTCCGTGGCCATTTGGGAACTTTCCTTTCGAGTCGATGTCCCTCCATGGTTGTTTGGGAACTTTCCTTTTGGGTCGCCGTCCCTCCATAGCCATTTGGGAATGTTCCTTTCAGGCCGTTGTCCCTTCATGGCCATTTGGGAACTTTCCTTTCGGGTTGTCGTCTCTCCGTGGCCGTTTGGGAACTTTCCTTTCGGGTCGCCGTCCCTCCACGGTTTTTTTGGAACTTTCCTTTCGGGCCACCGTACGTCCATGGTCGTTTGGGAACTTCCCTTTCGGGCCGCTGTCCCTCCGTGGCTATTTGGGAACTTCCCTTGTAGGTCGTTGTCCCTCCATCGTTGTTCGTGGGAACTTCCCTTGTGGGTCGTCGTCCCTCTGTCACCGTCTGTGGGAACTTTCCTTACGGGCCGCTGTCCCTTCATCGTCTGCCATCTGTTGGCTGTCTGCCACCCGTCTTCTATCGCCCGTCGTCCTTCATTGTCCGCTGTCCTTCCACCTTGTGGCACCTACACCCTTGGACCTGTATTTATGTTTATGGTCCAAATGAGATCCAAATGTGGAAAAATGATGAATATTATGATCTTTGAATGATGCATGGACGGATCTAACATTGAGTTTGTAGGATTTGACTAACATTTGTCTTGATTTACATGTAAACGCACTTACTTCATCTTTTGCATGCAGGATTTATGGAACCTGCCGCGGGTTCGTCGGCGAGGCCCATTGAGAAAGCTGAACAAGGAAAAGCACGTTGCTCCTGTCACCATTCATTTTATGCTCACCTCTCCTCCTAGCACCCATCAACAGAGCCAACATTAGAAGGGGGAGTTGTTTATCTTTCAACAAACGATCATGATTTGTCAGGAGTTGCCGACCCAAATTAGGAGCACCATGTTTGCTCTTCGATAATACAAATATGCAAATAAGATCCACTTAGTCGACTAAAAGAATGCTGTGATTACATTAGAAAAAGGGCAACCTTCAATAGTTTTCAGCTGCATCAGGGAAGGTAGTCACTACAAGACAAAACTGCTACAGTGATTGGCCACTAAAAGACAAAATAGGGAAAAGGCAAAAGGCTGTATTTTAAATTGTTGAATATTGTGGGGTAGGTGAAACCCTAATGTAATCAAATCTAAGCCATTCATTGTAAATTGATCCTAGCCATTCATTTGGGCTTTGGAAAACTATAAATAGGGGCTTGCCCCTCATTTGTAAATGGTTGGAGAGTTGGTGTAAAGGCATTCTGCAGTAATAGAGAGCTACATTGCATGATTTATGGATGTTTCTCTTGTGTTTCTTCATTATGCATGCATGGTTCTACTTCCTTATTAGTTTAGTTATTAGTTTCTTGAATGGAAGTGATGATAGTGTTTTCTATTACTGTATTTGATGAATTTCTAGCTCATGTTTTTTGTGGTTTGTTGATGATGAATCACTTTGTAAAGCTAGTCTGAGCTTCCTTACTTTATTGCTATAACTTAGTTCAATTGCATGTTCATGATGTGTGTATGCAATCTAAAAATTTGTAGTCCTTAGAAGATTGTACTAGTTTTGTGTAACTGTAGGATCCTCTTGGCCAAGCAAAACCCGGTTTAGGGAGTTTGTCTACTATAGTAGCCTCCATGATCACTGTTCATTCATAGTTTTAGGTCTAGGAACTTACTCTCTTCCCTACCCTTTTGACCTTTTTTTTATAGTGACCTTAGGCAAGGTTCATTGCACATTGTAAAGCCAAATTTGAAGTTGAAATAGGAGTTCTAGACTATTGTTTTGAACCTATAACAATTGCACATCAATTTCTACACCTTGGAACTCCATTTGCAGACCCAACTTCCCATGCTTTGTAACTTATCCGTAAGTCCATCTTGTGATTCCAAAAAATCACATGAAACAATTGAGATATTCCAAGCACTGTCAAGACCTAACATTAGAGACCTTGGGATAGTGTTTTGCAATCTGATTGTGGAAGATTGTATTTCAATAGAAGTGATGCACCTATGCATTACCTGTGTTAAGAAGTGCATAAAAAACACATCAACAGATCTCTAGTAGAATTTTAGGAGAAGACTATTTCATTTTAGCCAAAAATCAATAATGCAAATTGAAATAAGTTTTGTTGACGTTGAACCCACAAACAAAGACCATCAAAATGGTCCCAAATGTTATTATAGAATCCCCTAGAGTTATGAAACTTTATGTTAGTTCATTTGATCATAACATCCCATTTGATCCTATATTCCCAAAGATAAGGAAATGAATGCCACTTTATAATTAAGTTCATTCGTGTTGATCACAATAAATATTTTGCACACACACCCCTTGAATTTTATAGTAAGCAATAAAAAATTATAATAAATGACTCCCAAGTAAACTAATGATACTTTATAAATGAGTTTATTTACAAGCCTATTTATTAATGCACATGTTCTTCTAGTTTTAAAATTTGATAAAAATGATGAAATTAAAATCTTGATACAAAATAAGAAAAAATAAAGTGCATCACTTTGTGGTACACAAAACTCATATTTTTTAAAAATGACTTAAGCAACATGAACCATTGAGGAGTTGAGAACAAAATATAATTATAAAGAAGAGGTAGGAACATTCCTTTTATAATTATATCATCCTTCAAACACTTTCCCTCTAAGTTATAAAAATTTATGTTAAATTATTTCATAAATAATCTCTTAATCTACACCATTATTTAACATGATCGTGCTTTCCTACAATTGGATATAAAATTATATATTTTAGAAAAAAATCAATGCATAATTTGCTAGTTTCAACTTAGGATAGGAAAATTTTATTCTTTGAAACATTAATAAAATTCAATTCAAATTATACCTCTATGTGTGTTGGAATTGTGTGCCTCAATCCCACATGCCTAAACCTCTGAGTGAGTGATTTCGGTGTGACCACTGAGATGTTTGGCCGATCTGCTTAAGTGATCCTGAATTGTCTGTGAGATCGGTGTGACTCAGCCCGATCTAAATTCTCCTTGTAAAGTTCCTTCATGACTATATCGGTGTGACCTCTAGAATGTCCTAGTGATGAGGGTCATCGATGTGACCTGAACTATCGGTGTAAGTTTCTCCGACAATAGAAGTCTGGCCGATATCGGTGTGAAATTTAGTTTGTCTTGCCGATGGATGTGATCGGTGTGACTTGAGCTATCATTGTGAGTTTTGCTACCGATAGTGGTTCTCTAGCCGATGGAGCTATTCCTGATGCATATCGCTGTGACTCTTGCCGATGGATTTGTTCGTCATGAATGTCGGTATGACTTTGGCCGATGGTATTTGGTCGGGGTGACATGAAGGCTCTATAAGAGTCTTAGCGACAGACCATGTCTGGCCAATGGGGTTTGTGTTCGGTGAAAACTCTCATCGATACTATTGGTCTCGCCGACAGGTATGCTTTCGGTATGATCTCTTGCCGATGGTTGTGGTCTCGCCGACAAGTCTGTGTTCAGTATGATCTCTTGCCGATGGTTGTGGTCTCGCCGACAGGTCTGTGATCAGTGAGAAATCTTGCCGATAGTGTTCCTCTCGGCGATGGATCTGTGTTCGATAAGAGCTCTTGCCGATAGCGATGGTCTTGCCGATAGAGCTGTACGTGATGGATATCGGTGTGAACTCTTAGCGATAGAGTGTGTCTGGCTAACAGGTTTGTGCTTGATATGACTCTTGTTGATGGTTTGAAAGGTGTATGAGCTTAATGACATCGGGGAGACCTATGGATTCGTTGTGACATTATGAACTTTTGCCAATGGACAAAGTCATGCTGATAGACTTGAAGGTGGACTGATGTGTATGATGTTCATTGGAGGATCATGAGTGAGTTGGAGAAGTTAGAGCGGTTGACAGTTGGTTTGACTGTTGGAATATGAACTGATCTACAAAAGATGAACTGTTTCTTGTCTGCTGAAGATGAATGTATATACATTGGACGTTTTGCAGTACGTAGTAGAAAGAGAGGAAGATTGAGGCAAGATTATGTTGCCGAAATATCTCCAGATTAAGTGTCTTGGTTGACCTCTCGTGCTAATCTGCACTGTCTATTGTGTGAAGGTATTGTAACAGTGTGAAGGTTGTATGAACTGAGAGGTTGATCAGGGAAATGTAAAAAAGGAGAGAGGGAAACATAACAGGGTTGCTGCCAGTTTGTCTCCAGAATGGAACAAGATGTAATCTCTGTGAAAAGGCTATGATCAACAATGATGAAAAGGCTAAGAATTAAGAAATTTAGATCATTTACTTGAAATGGATATGGAGAAACTGAAATGTTATGCCGACCAACTTGCAAATTAGAAAAAGAGGTCAATGACTAAATTTGTAAATGGAATAATCAATGATCATTTCAATCATCTTGAAACACTTGAAAAAATCCAATTGTTATCACGTTTACTTCTTCGTAATGAGATGAAAGAGTCATTACAATTGTTGGGTGTAAATTCAACATCAAATAAGAAGAAACACATGGCACTACAAAAGGATATTGTTCAAAATGTTAAAAAGGGTTTAGATTCCATTGGGAAAGGATCTCGATCAGTGGATAAGGCCACTACAAGAAGGGTGATGTTGACATCTATTATAAATCAAGATATAGCAAGAAAAAGAAAAATGTCTGCACTTTCGGCTAAAATTTGTTATAGTAGAACCACACTAATAAAATATGGGAAAAAGAGAGCTTTTGGATGAGAGTTTAGAAGGTAATTGGGAAATTATTTGTAGAGCTCCCCGTTCTAACAGGATTGAAGATGTTAGGAACTTGATCTCAAGTTTTTGGCATGATCAGACTTGTCCATCATCAAATACTAGAGATGTTATGAGACACAGGATTGGGCCTGGTATTTATGAAAATCATATTAAACATTGGCTAGACATAACATAACTTGAGATGTATATGAAATTTTGTAATATATATCCTCATATAAAGATTGGGAAAACAATGTTTGAAAGGTTAAAGCCATATTATGTGAAGATAAACAAGTATTTTGAAACTTGTTGTTGCTATTATCATACTGAATTTGATCTCTACTATCAGGTGTTTTGAAAGATGAGAGAAGAAAGTTGTGGTTTTCAAAATGCACCTCATAAATAGGTAAGTTTGTTCATAAAGGCTATGTTATGTGATCATGAAAATGGACCTCAAATAAACTGCATAAAAGGAATTTGTGAAACATGTGAAAATTTGGCTAAATTTCCTTCAAGAAATGAAGATACTGACCTAACAAAGACAATAAATTGCAAGAGGTACTATTTTTAGAAAGTTTATTTGTTTCAATTTGATTAGATTGTTATTTAAATTCTCTAATGTAATGTTTCATTGATTGTGTGGTTTATTATTTATTCACATATTTTACTCACACAGGTACAAGTATGTAAAGTTTCAAACAAATTTTGGGAAAGAATCCACAAGGTTAAACTATGTAGAAGAGGAGATTCCTATTGGAAAAATTATGGAAGATTTTCGAAAATTGATATAACCATACATACAACATTCCTTTTTTGCAAATCAATGAAATCTTTATTTACCTATCAAAAAAAAAAAAAAACATTCCTTTTTGCTAAGTGGCAAGCACAACAATTCCAAACATTGAGAGATACTTTCCCACTTGGAATAGTTCTATCAGTAGTTGACTTTGCAGAAAATTACTCTTTTGTACATCAAAAGGAGATTCAATTAGAATATTGCTTTTCAAAGCATATCACTATTACGGTTCATGTGTGTTATCGACATGCACAATCAAAATTGGATGGTGTTGAGAGTACAGATGAAGAACTATCCATTAAGAAAGAATATCACTTTTATATTAGTGATGATAAAGAGCATGACACACTTTTTTTTACAACATTGCTTTACAATTTTTTTTGAGAATTTGAGAAGCAAGGGTGTAAAATTTGAAAAGCATTTTGTATGGTCAGATGGATGTGCGACACAATTCAAATCTTCACGACCATTCTATGCACTATCTAGATATCATAAAATCTACAAAATACCACATGTTTGGAGTTTTTTTCAGAGTGGGCATGGAAAGGGTGAGCATGATGGAGCAGGAGCTTGCATCAAATGAGCTTTAAGAAAGCATCAAATGAGTTATTCAGAAGATTGTATAGACAATGCACATGGTGTTGTTGAATGGTGTAAGAAACACTTTGCATCAAATGTGGTCAGCACATCTTCGAGAACAAATCGACACATTCCACATAGAGTCTTTTGGGAGATATCAAGTATGTATAAATTACATTTCCAAAAATTTGAATTTATTTAAATTTTAAATTTTTATATATATATACCTGTTTTTTCACATAAGTTTGTTGTTGTACATGTATCTAGGTGTGGACAAAAGATCAATCCATGGATGCAAGAGGGTAGACAAAACAAGATCTTTGCGTTGTGTTATGAGTTCAGATAGTCGCCATGGATGGACATTATACATAAGGGATTACTCTTGTTTTTGCACCGAGTGCATTGCGGGAAACTCTGATCATGCATGCAACAACCAAGAACTTGGATATGTTGGTAAATGGGATATGGTGCCATTAGTTGTTTCAGAAACATACAATGAAAATGAGGAAGAAAGATTTGAAGACATTCCTTTGATTTCAATTGATTATGACCATATTTCAGGATTGGTTAGAAAAGGTACATATGTAAGTTTTCAATAATTTAAATATTATCTATATAGTTAGTGATCTTTAAAGTTCAAAGACATTTCTAATTTTTTATAAAAAAAATTGTGTAAATTTGGTGTACAGGAGATGTTTTTGCAGTCATAGCAGAGCCTGGAAACATAGAAGGTGTTAGCTATTATTTATTGTGTTGCATAGAAGAGAGGAATAAGCTAACACAACCTGAAACAAGTGATGGAATGTTATTTCCCACATGTGAGTTTGAATTTAAAATTATATATACATTGTGTTCACATGTGCACATTACATTACAAACATTAAATATTATATTGTACAAACCTTGAGCACAAAACTGTTGTACACGTTCACATGTCTTACCTCAGGTTCATGTTTACCATGCAGGTTCTGTTGTAGTGCAAGGGATATATCTAAAACAAGTCAAAGTTGTTCAACATGGGATTCATTTTGTTGACTATCAACCTGATAACAAGGTATATCAATATAGTCACTTAATAATTGCTACCACCCTACATCTTCATGCAGTTCCACATGCACGTGGCCGAAAAAAATGGAGACTAGATAGTGATGATCATCAAAAAAATTTACATGTTATTGAAGAGCAGGCTGAACCAGAATGTTTGAGTTAGATTATATCCATGATTTTCAAGTTCACTTGTAACTCTATACATGTTCAAATGAGAACTTATAGTAACTTGTACATAGTTGTAAATCATTTTGCGTAAATTCCAATTATATATACATATTTGTTCCATGGAAATCTTAAGTTCAAGAATATTTCATTTCATTTGAAAGTTAAAAGTTACACTTATAGCATCATCTCTCACTTTTTTTGCTTGCATGTAAACCCATATATATGCTTTCAATACTTATTTGAAACCAAGTGAAGTTTTTAAAAATCATTTTTCCTAAATTACAATTATATACAAATTATATTTGTTCTATGGAATTCTTAAGTTTAAGAATCTTATATACAATTATATACAGCTTATATTTGTTCCATGGAATTTTCCATGGGCAATTATGTGTTTTAAAATTAAGTATTATCTAATTATAAATTTTTTGCACACAGATTTAAAACATAAATCAATGCAAATAAAAAAATTAAGTTTCCATCAATTTAATTAACAAAAAATACCGCAAATAGAAATAGAATGTTCCCATCCAGTTGCCAAATCAATATTTATATGACTTCTATATGGCTCCCTCTCTCCCCTCTCCCCTTAACCCTTAAACCCTAAACCCTTGTTCCCTCTACCCTCTAAATCTCTCCCACTCCCCCCCTCTCTCTCTCAAGTCTCTCCCTCCTACCCCCTCTCCCTCTCTCAAGTCTCTCTC